>PNEQ01059378.1:34083-71448 GCA_003012365.1 Medauroidea extradentata
GACGTGGCGGCTCGTTTGATATAGGCGAACTTGGCCGCTTATTGGCTGCCCGAGGCTGTAGACTCCAGCCCCGTGTCTGTTTGGCTCCTGCATGTTACTACAGGTTTCCTATTGGCCTGGCTGCCGACTAGCAGAGCAGCTGCCTCACGCTGATTGGCAGTAGGTGTTTCCGCCATGTTGCTGGCCAGGGAAGCCATTTCGCTGGCGTGTGTGACTGAGTTCGACTTCCTGCCAACTATTTCACTTCTGTATTCCTAAATATTCTGTGACACAGTCCTGAACCCAGAGAGGCAACTGTAAATATTGACATCCCTAGCCGGAAATCAAACCCGGGACCCTTGACTTACCAGTACGGAGCTGTAACCACTGAGCCAAGCGGTCATATGATATTCCTGTAATCGTGATACATTTTGCATTGCTCTAAAAATAATTCAGTTTGAAACATTTGTTTGTCGAAATAGACGAATGCCCGGTACACACTATCCATAGTTCAGTATATAATTCCGTACCTAATTCTGTGCAAGTAGCACTGCGACAGTATGTACCGCAACTACACTGGTTCCAGACAGAATTCTTTACCTAATTTCACAGATATAGTCCGTCCTATTTTTTCACCGTAGTTTACGTTCACTTGCATGCGCAATGCACTCTTACAGCCACGGCGCATGCGAACTACACAAGCAGGGTTGCCAATGTGATTTGAATAGAAATAAAATTCTTGCTTACTGCTAAACAATGGCTGCCGGAGTTATCAAAACCTAAATAACACAAGATAGTGTAACTTATTTGGGAGTCACATGCCTGTCTTGTTTGTGAAATAGTTTTCGGAAATTCTACAGTTATACTTATGGATTATAGCAATCAACATTACAGACATATAATTTTCATCTTTATGTACCGAAAATTGTGAGTAAACAATGATAGTGTGTATACGCAGCACAGAAGTTTTGCTACATAATTCTGGTATAAAATTACTATCGATGTTTATGAACAGAAATAAGTAAGTAATTGAGTAGAAAATTAAGGATAGTGTGTTCCAGGCTTAAGAAATGAAGACATGCTAGCAGTAAACGTAAACTGCCTTGTCACAAAAATTTCGACATCGCAATATTTTCAACATGCAGTGTAGAAGAATAGGCAGAGTTTCTTAAAATTCTTACGTCAGTCAAGGTGATATTTGTAAAGCCAATTTAATAATTTACTTCGACAACATCACAGAGGGGATGTTCGCACCACTGACTAGCCACGAATGGTCCTTTAATCTATCTTCCCCCGTGTATTAAGTACCTTATCTCATATCTTCTCAGCGTATCGGTAAGGATAAGCCGATAACATTGTAGTAACTTTTTCAGTTGCATCGATTTTCCCGTCACAGGTTGCATTTCAACCATGTACAGTACGTAGGGACTGTTGATTTTCGCGAAAAGAGTTTTGCCCCTGTTTTCTTCAGTACCTTACCTGCAGTTCTGCTTCGTGGTTACTGGACAGCGTGCCTTTATGAACAGACTACCCTCATTTCACTGAGCCAATCATAGTAAGGTATACTGCAACACCACACGTCTATGATTTGCGGGCAGAATCCCACAACTCTTGAGGGTTTCAACGTCCAATCACTGACCGTAAAGCCGAGCTGCAGACGTGTGCGTAAGGCACTGTAACAAAGAGGGGCAGAACTCTTTTCGCGAAAATCATCAGTCCCGTACAGTACGTAACTATTTTTAACCCATGGTTTAAATTTTCTATTATTTTTTTCTTCTTGTATTGTTGTTTTGCATGGGCAGGTTTTCTTAGCAGTGACGACGTTAAAGCAGTTCCTTTACTTGCACAGCTTGTATAGCTATTTCCAGATTGGACACATACGGTCGCACATAACCAAACAGCTTATAATGCCGTTTTCCGCACACTTTATTGGCCAGGAATACACATTTTCCTGCACTGTAACTGCCAGATTCGTACTACTTGAATTTTGTTGTATGCACGCGCGACCGTCGTTTAGTCAAAGGTTTTCGTAACTTAGGTTCGCTGTAGCTCGTGAGTCGCGTTGTTTAATTTCAGAATTTTTCACGTTATTATTCAACTACACATGACTATGTTGCAATCGGACTACTACGTAACGTTTTCATGGGCCGAAAGTAAACCAAATTTAAAATAGTAGGCCTATCTTAAACAGTATAGTCGCCGTCTAGGCATTTTTCTTTTAAGAGAAGGGATTCCACAACAGATGTTCTTTTTAACCATTAGATGCAACGAAAAGAGAAACAGTATTGGCGACACTGGTACGAATGTAGACAAATAACGTTTTTAAATGGGCGGCGCACTAAACTGCTGTTCAGTGTTTTCGTAGTAATGTAATTTTTTGCGGGACTTAAGTAGTAACTTTGCAATTTTATTTCTGGAAAGTATGGCGTAAAGTCAGTCGAAAACTTGTGTGTTTTACGATCCAGGTTATTATTTTCCCAGGTACAGGAGACTGAATAAAACCCGTTCTGAGCAGTTTTGAAAGCCACCAAAACCGTTTGAAATATAGGCGTGAAGAGTTTTAAAAAACTTAAAACATAGTTGAAGTGTGTGTTCTTCTGTTCTATAAATATTTTTGGAACACATTTGCCTGTTTCGCGTAAAATAAGAGTAAGCATAGCTATATTAAATCACCGTTAGTGTGTCCATAACTTTTTGCTTTTAATTCGCGCTACAGATAATTTGCACTATGTATTAGGCATCAACAAAAATGTAATTACTTAGTACATTGTCAAAAGGTGACATTGCTCAACTATGTTTACAGTTGCTTCTACAATTCGTGTAATCAATCGCAGAAAATAATTGGCTTGTTTCTTCACGACGGTTACTATAATTAAAAATTGTAAAATGTAGTGAAGTTTTAACAGTTTGATAACACTTAAGAAGGCTATATAAAACATTTATTGAACCTCCTCCTCCTTTTCCCATCATCTCGGTTATAGGTATGGAGCTGTCCAGCAATAATAACTTTTAATAACTAACACTAATAACTCCAAACAAATGGATATTTCTACAAACTAAACTGTTATTCAGAACAGTTAGATTTTTGTACTACAACTAAGTTGGTGACACTACCAGTACTGGAAGTACAGGTTAGGACACTGGCACATCTACCAACACTGTCGAGTTGGCTCCCATACTAACTGGAATATATCCCGAAATAACGGTTTGTATCATCAGTACTAAGGAGCTGTTTTAACATTGACAAGATGTGAAATGCCGCCATTATACAACTAGCGCTTGTAACGGCTTCGTCTCAAACTAAA
Organism: Medauroidea extradentata; assembly: GCA_003012365.1. Taxonomy (NCBI): domain Eukaryota; kingdom Metazoa; phylum Arthropoda; class Insecta; order Phasmatodea; family Phasmatidae; genus Medauroidea; species Medauroidea extradentata. The sequence goes on from PNEQ01059378.1 coordinate 37,368, forward strand.
TTGCACTCCCAATTCATTTTCCCTGTTACCTCAACGTTAAAAAAAAAAAAAAAAAAAAAACACATTAGCTATAACGGGGGTGCTAAAGGTTATTCAGGGAAGTGAAACAGTCAATAACGGAGCCAACGGGCCTCCCACCTAGGCGATCCGGTTTCGATTATCGACATGGTCGGTCCCCGGATTTTCACATGTGGCTATCGTGCCGGAGCATGCCACTAGTCGGCAGGTTTTTACGGGGATCTCCCGTTTCCTCCGCCCTCATTCCGGCGTCTCACCATTATAGGGCCACTTTTCATGCCATCCTTCGTGGAAAGCAGATGCCTACGAGCGCTCAGTCGTAAATTTGCGTCCGGGATGTGTTCCCCAACCATCGGGTACCGTCCTCATACGATACTTATTTTAGGGACCAGTTTTTTACGCCAGTGTCCAGACCGTAGGTTCTCGGATTCTCGCATCTGGGAATCGTGCCGGGTGATGCAGCTGGTCGAGGATCTCCCGCTTCACCCGTCCCTTTATTCCGGCGTCGCTGCATACTTACTTCATGTCCCCCACTACCCTGCGCTACAGATCTAGATGTTAAGTGCTGACCACAATCTCTTACACTTCCAGACCGTGATCTTGTACGTCCGCGGTTAATCTCTAGACGCAAGAGGCGTGTGTAAAGGTGAGATGTCGCTAGACGGCGGCGTGCAACCAGACAGGAGATGCGACACCGTAGCTTGATCAAGTGCAGCCAGCTTGCACGTCCGTGTCTGTCTTTCTCGCTCTGCTGCGTCGTCGGCAACATGAGCTCGCGGGACACGTGGCAGTAGCTCACTCTCCTGTCCTCGGCACGGTGCGCCGCCTTGTCTTGCGAAGTCGCAGCAGACGTTCTCACCTTCTCTTCGCTTCCTGCTCCCATGTTAAACAACGAGAACATTATTTTCGCCGAAGACGCCCGAAATAGGCTACAATACCCACCTCCCTAATACCAACGTCAAGAACACGCATCGTTATTAGACGTGCGTGAATTTCGCATATTCACCTGGCAGCAGTCTATATTTCTCAGTCTTGTACACTCTCTGGCCAAAATCCAGTATACATTGGCTTTCAACCGTACAAGCGGGTAGCACGTGATAGCGCAGGGAATTGTTCACTTGTTTACTACCGGCTTGCTTTAGTCAAATGTGTGTCGCGACAACCGCCCTACAATCACACAAGTTACAGTGAAGTTCACCCTGATCTACAATATATCCGCGAAATTCGCGTACCTCTACGCATCATCATCAGTGATGGAGAGAGACAGACGTTTCAGAATTGCCATGTTCATAGTAAAACTTTCTTTATTACGTCTCATTCTTCCATGTACCAAAAAAAAAAAGTATCACGATTACTGAAAGTGCACGTCTTGTTGATGTTCGCCTAGATTTTGGTTTAAAAATTCACACTGGTCATACTTCAAATGGTTTATTAGAAGTTGCTATTATACATGAACAACACCGTATTAATTATAGTGCTGCTAAAACGTTAGCTGATATAGATCCTGTAGACATAATTAGTTACAAAACATTTAATGTAACTGTTACAAGAATACTAGATTCTAAATACATTCTCACAATGCTCCCATGTGCTGTTTTGTTTGCCAAAAGTACTCGCTGTGTTACTGTAGGCGATAAATTTTTACGTATTAGCGAATGTCATCCCTTGTACTTTAATGGTTATATGATAGTAGATTATGCTGCTACGTAATATAATTGACGCAGCAGCACATCTGTAATGGCGGTTACATGATGAAACAAGTAGCATTTGACTTAAACATATATGTATTTACGACAGCTTTCAACACACTGGTTTTATAGAGTGGTACACAATAAATTCGACAAAGAAAAAATCAGGCAGTCTTGACTTTACCTTTATCAATAAATTTAAAACTTAAGAGTTGAAGTCAAGATGTCTGTCTGCCGAGAACTAATTAGAAAATATCGAGGTTTGTTGGTTATTAAGAATGTTTTATGATACATTTTCAGTAAATTGGCCTACTTTAGAAATACAGTATTTACGTGATATGATGTTTATGTTAACTATACGAAATTATGTTCAGCATATAACTTCCGTTTCGGAGAATGATCCGCAGTCGTTTTCTCGCAACTGTCGTTACTTTAATTTTAACGTTTGTGAAGTCATGACGAAATCTATATTATGGGAACACAGAGTCATACACTAATGTATTAAGTTGTATACAAGCCACATCGCTTGTCGAGTTTCATCAGCCCACTCATTCAGAGATGTATCTAAAGGCGCTTATTGAAACCACATCGGATCTACTAGATAGCGTAGCTATTATTAAAAAAAGCTGTCAAGAACGTCACGCGATAAAGATCTGACGGCCCGCAAGAACAATAAATATTCAACTCTATCTCGTCGCTGGATCCACTCAGATCTACCCTGCTCGAGAGCAAGGTAGATAGTCGCCAACAGACGATTAACAGGAAAGCGCGCGTAAAACGTAAACAAACACAGGATACCGCAATTGTACATAAAATAAAATATGTTGTAAGGTGTTTTGAGCGCATTTTCACAAAAAATGCGATGTCGGATTGTAGTATTTTTGTTGGACGATAAGACTGGAGTAGTTTGTCAAACAATAATGTCACCAAAAAACGTAATTCAGGTATGAAATAAATTATATAATTAATAATGAAGTAACTAGGCCTTCTAAACAGATACATTTTTAACATTTTAATTTAACGTAGTAAACTCTCGATAAACGCAAAAATCAGTGGTTGTGTGTGAGAGAACTGTTTTTCGCTTTGCAATATATTGCTATGTAAATTTTTTGGGTGTTTGCTCTAGCATTTTTGTACAGTATACATTACTAGTATGCAATTGTAATGCTATATATGTATATTACACCAGCACAAAAGGACATTCTGCACTGTTCTAACCTGGTCTAATAACACATGTCTGCCAGATCGGCGACTGAAATTACCGCATTTGCAGATTTTACGCCAAGATACTACGCTTCGGATTTGTGACCGCTCGTTAAGCATCCAACGACCGAGTAGATCCAGTCACGTGACTAATACTACCGAGTAGGGTTATACCTACTACGTTTTCATAAGCTCCTTAAGTGAGTAGGTGGAGGTAAAGTGAAAGAGGGGGAATTCACAAGGGATAAACACCTCCCACCTTTATTTATTTATTTATTTTTTTTTTTTTTAACTAACCACACTTTGATAGAAAACTGTTGTCACGTTATTTTTAAAAAACGAGTTGAAATATAGTTACAAATGTTAGGAATACTGACTTTATCTAATTGATTTGTTATTATTTCCCTAAAGGAACATGGCACCCTCTCCAACCGAAAAGCGATTGAGCCACATATTTTTGACTACCGAAAGACGTGGTTTGTATGGTAAACTGTCTGAATGTCAGGTCCTCCAACTACTCAAGATAAGGTACATATTTTCACACTTTCGCTGCAACCATTATTACGAAACCATGCTGCAACAACTGTCAAGATAAGATTCATGTTTGCATTTTCGTTGCAACCATTACTGTAAACTTTTAGCTATGGATGTTGCTTACACTGTTGTATGGCGATACGGTAGTTATTTCTCCCTCGTTGAGAAATACGTACTGTTTTAGGTACAATGCCACAATTAATATAGTAACAACAATCCAGTTTGGCTGTCAGAACTATCTGGATTGTCCCTATAGGCTGTTCACGATAAAGTGAGCACTGCATACAGTTTTCTTTCGGCCGTTTTACAGCCATCTTTACTATATTTAACACGAAAACTTCTATGTAACTAAAAACCGGCGTAAACGTTTCAACACACTCAAAATGTCCAATGAAATATATTTTTAAATAATTACAAGTTCTGCTGAGTGCTCAGTTTAATGTGGATAGCCTATACAAGAGTTTGTCCCTCTTCTTTTACAAAACATATCGTTACTTCTGCAAAAACAGATTTTTGTTGGGACAATCCAGATAGTTACAACAATCAAACTGGATTGCTGTCCCTAGTTTATCTGAAGCTTGGTGCCCAAAACAATAAATTTATCTAAGTGTAGATTTGTTTACTTTTTTTATTCTTATGCAATATAAAACCATGCGTGTGTATACTTTTGGTTAAATGAAGACTGCCCTATTGACTTAATCTGCTTTGACATATTCGTGTCACAGGCTCAATTGCCGTGCGGCTTGACCGTTATTACTATAAAATGTTCACGGTAGTGAAATCAAAGTAGACTCAACAAGTAATAGTAATTGAAACAACTAACTCCAGTGTTCATTCAACGGGACCAGATCCAGTTACGTATGCGCCACGTTAAGACTAATTAGCCTGCTTCCCAGAAAAAAATGGTAATTTATTAGTTATTATTTGTTACTTGTAGTTGTATCTCTTTGATGACTCAAATAGCAAGATATTGTGTTTTTAATACAAATTCAACAGATGGAATTTTTTAAGAGTACTATTGAATGGTCTTGGAGTTGAATTGAGAAAAATATCTTCACAGTCCGTGTCTATAACGCCCTGAGGTCAACCAACTCTAAAAATGTAACTATTCAATGTGCAGTGGTTTGGTCTGCGCGTTGATATGACATTCATTCAGCCAGTCAGTTAGTCTTCCGTAGATGCTGAATCATTTCAAAGTTGAAAAAGCTCCTCTTAAAAAATTAAACATTCTACGTGGTAATTTTCTTTTGGTGCTTACTAGGTACTGTGCATGTTTGTAAGCTTGGTTCTTGGTTTAAGTGATTTATTTGGATATACAAACATGTATCCACGGAAATATGAACGTACGTATACGATGTTGATGATCTGCCTGTCAATAGCGCGCCTATGTGAGATATAAAAATTGTAACCCTACAATTTTTTAGCACAGTATTAGTTTCAGGTACCTGCCTTAACCTGTTTTTAAGTTTCTTCGCCAGGTTATTCAGACCCATAGATCACTGCTAAAACACCCACCTTGCCCGACAATGATTAATACTTTTACAAAATGTTAGTTACTACAACAATTTTGTTTCTCTCAGTACGCTCTCATCTGAGAGTCGGTGAAATACGACGCGGCCTGCACGACTGTGATCAGCTCTCTCTCTCTCTCTCTCTCTCTCTCTCTCTTTCTCTCCCGTGGATCGCAGCAGAGAATGTCGACAGCTCGGCATGGCTGGACGCCAGTGACGTCAGAGCCAGCCAACGAGACGTCAGGTCAGATCTCGGTCAGCTGCGGCCGGAACATGCTACATGCTGCAGACCCGTGTGTGTGACGGCGCGCGCATCCTGATGGGAGGGGGCCGGAAGTGTTGACTCGGTCCGGAACCGGATGCTTCGGCACCCTGGACCATCGCTGTCACAACCCGTGTTCCTTCACGTCTTGCACGCAAATTGTACATTTAACGGCAATTCTGAATTTCAATTAAAATAATAGCATTATTGATATTTTTTATTGACCAGATGATGAAAACAAAAATAGCCAGAAAAGTAAAATTTGAACTTATTGAACAAAATAAATAAATAAAGGCACGAAGAAACAACAACGTAGATGTGACACAAAAATTTACTGGTTCTTCCAAAATCAACCAAAACGTTTCCTCGCAAAATTTCATTTTAGCAAAATAAATCACTCCATGAATGCACTAAGTAATAACCACAACATTAACACTTAACAAAGGACAGAAAACGCAACTTTTGTCAGTAATATAGTTTACTACCCGCTTATACTAACTGTAAAGTGTGCAAGACCAACAATTTTGAATATTGCACTTTGTATCATCTTGATATTGTTAATTCAATCATTTTAAGATATTGTTTCGTAACACACACAAACACATACATACTTGACTTATACTCACAAAACAAAAATAATCTTGAAAATAAACTTTGGGACACACTTGTACCGTAGTGGACTTCGACTGGACTTTGGCGCGATTATAAAAGTACTGCACGCAATGACAGTTATAGTACATACCTTCGAATGTCTTTGTTAACGACTGGGTGAAAATTGTTTGACGACTGGCACGAAGGATTCAGTTTCTCGGGGATCTACCGTTTCTCCCGCCCTTGCTTTCCGTTGCTGTCCCACGTCCATCTCGTTTCATCTCAACATTCTTCTGACTAGTTGAGTCGCGGACGTCTCTGTGTGGTAAAGCTGCAGACTCAACCATCACCCCCAGCCTTCTATCGCCCTTCTCGACCCAACGAGAGGCGAGATACAGAGCGAGTGTGTGTATTTATATTTCAATAAACAGAATTGTCGTTACCTGCTGTTCAGAGGTAGCATCACCACCAGACTGTTATATCACGAAAATGAGTAACGGTTTCAATACTGTTTTTTATGAGAAGTGTATTTCTTCTTCCGCTGTATTTGTAAACATTTATAAATACTTAATAATGGGGTAAATACGTGTGCAGTTAGTTACCTTTGTCAACCATTCACACCCTTACCGTGACGGCGATGGTTTGAGTTCAATTTCAGGGAAGAAATTCTGCCCACTGTAGGTACACAGTCTTGTCGCCATATGCTTTTTTGTACGTGGCTGGGTGATGAGAAACAAACATCTCGCGTGCAGGTGTGCCAACTGATATAGACGTTCCTTGGGAACCCCTGACTTACCTGCTTCTCCGCAACCAGCAGCACATGCTCGTCTGCATCTTTTGCATAGGTTGCCTACCCGTACAGAGCTAAGGGAACGCCGTCCGGCTACTCACGGAACTAATGATGTCAAACGGATGTTTTGTGTCACCACAGAGACTCACAGTGATGACTATTTACGTTCAGCAAAGTTCTTTAAATTGAAGCCAGTAATAGAATGCACGGATGGGCAACGTGCGAAGTACAGACCGACCCAAACATACTAAATTATTGTTACCAGAGTTGAAGACCACTGGGGCACTAACTGAGAATTTTTAATCAAATTTGACACATAACTGGAGGAAAATGTCATGAATCCATCATATTCAACTGTGAGACAGGTTATTGAGTACGAAGCAATGAAAAGATTCGGATGTTTAACTGAAGTTTTTTGTTCGTACATTTTATGTCATGAGATATAAAATAAGATATTGTAACAATATAAAACTGCTGAAATAGAATAGATGACAGCTACGAGTGCAAATACAATTTTGGCAATTAATCTGAAACGTACACTGCTTCTAGTTTGGTATGTGCTTAGCTCAGTCGATTGTACAATGGATAAGCTATCTGATGCAACTTGAAGTACCAAAAGGACGTTTTGAAATATTGAGGGAAGAAAAAACAGCAATGGAAAGTTCTACGAACTGGTGGATATTTATAAAGAATACTTACATCCATTGTCATTGACACTGAGATTATTTTTCTGTAACTCAAATCTGATGTTCTCTGGCACTTAAATTATTTACATTTTCCATTCTACCATTCTTAAATCTGTGGTTCAGTTTTTCAGTTGTTGGCAATTTTTATAAAACAGATCGCAATTATTCTTCAGTTTATGTCACTTACCTTACAAAATAAATTGTAATGTTTGTAAAGGAAATTGCTCAAAAATTCACTGTCTTACTCTGAATTATTTTTAATTTGTAACAGTGGCCTGCGTGTACTGATGAATGCATCACTGTATTCGCGATGGAAACTTGATTTTCTTTCTACTAACAGATTGCAAACAACCATTTCTATAATAAGTCTTTGAAAAGTTTGCCTTTCAGCCAACCTGCTTACAGCTGCTTGAAAAAAGAATTTACTATTATTTCACATAATTAACAGTTATTTCCGAGTTTCTGAGTTTAACACCCAAACATCAATTCATTTATCAAACCCACATATTTAAATAAATTGTTGAAATATTGCGTACATTTATACTCAGCACGAAGCTAGAAACAGACGGAAGTTGCAGTGCGAGCTGTAATGTGTTGCAGTTTGTACAAGACAGTTACCCAGCATGGCTAGGCATATTGCTAAAAAGTCATGCTGGAAAAAATAACAAAATTTATATTTCAGTCACAATGCAACTAAGCGTAGCTGCTCAGGTCATGCACCAAATAGTTTATTAGCATTCGCCAAACTATCTGGACTCTTAAATAACTACATCGTCACCAGAGACAATTGCAAGGAATCGTATTTCAATGTTTCTCCAGCACTTATGTCTAAATGCTATCATGTTTTCAAGTATGCGAAGAACGAAACTGATGCAGTATTTACGTAACAGCGTCTATGCGTACATGGGAATGTAGTATACTTTATTTCTGAAATCGTGATTTGTAGCTTAGGTACACATTTACGTATCTGATAAAGTTTCGAACCGGCTGTAGTGTGTAGGCCTACCAACATGTGAAGCCTAAATTTTATGACGCAGAATGAAGAGCTATGCGTTGCTATAGTTAGGACCGTTCTACAGTGACACGGAAGCGGATACGTATCACAAAAAATAAATGTGAAACATTCCTCCGGACATCACGTATTAGTGCTGGCGTGTAGTCAATATCATACGAGCATTTTGTCTTTCGCCGCAATTTTTGTCACGACTTTTACACGTTGATTTTTCGCTGTTAACCATTAAAATCTCCTTCGTGCACTGTGTTTACAACATATTATTTGTCACTAAGAGACTGCGGAACACTTTTCGTAAAGCACCACTACTAAACGAACTGGAAAAAAAAATCAATTCATCAAATATTAACAGAATTAGTAAAAATTATGTGGCATTACAATTTATAAAATGATGAACTGTTTATAAATTTTAAGTCAAACCTTTAATAATGTAGGAAATTTACCAGAGAAATATTTTTAAGATGCATAGGTAGCGAGCCTGCACGTTTCCGAATGCGTTTTTCATACGTTGTAGAATATAAAATTTGTTTCACTCCGAGTGCTCGTTTTGTTAGAACGACCGGACGCCTGGAGAAGAGGCGGAATAGTAATGTGCGTAGGCGGTGAAATCTGAAACAATGGCATGTTTTAACGGCGACCGCAGCGCAGACGGAATTCAGGGAAGCGACACCGCCGCCCGCTTCCCGTCGTCGCCCGCGTGCTGGCGCGCGACCTCGACTGCGCATGCGTGCCAACAACGTCCATTCACGTTGCGCGCGCAGCCGCGACCACGGCTATTGTCGCTCGTCCTCTCCCCATCCTTCTACAGTGACCATGACCAGCACATCCGACATTGTTACCCTCGGTTTATGAACTCTCCGTTCATAAATTGCGTAAGGAAAGAATGGACCCCCAGCTGTTCGTCTGCGTCACGTATTCGATAACTAATTCCTTAAACACGTGCCGCCCAGTGTTCTTTCTTTTATTACGTTACCGAATTACCACAAAGTAACTGCAAACAAAAGTGAAACAATCAATAAAGCCATAGTAAGTTAATTTAATTAGTTTCATTTATCAATAGCTACTTAAATATTACCTTAACATTAGTTACAGACCTTTAATATATTTGACAGTTCTTTGATTCGGATGACTTCAGAACAATTTGGTCCACGGAACGTACTGTAACTTTTTGTCTTGCAGTGTGACGGACATTAGGCTACATCTGTCAAGATTTGCCGAAGTTGTTCGAAACCGAGATTCTAATACTATTTACGTAACCAGTGAGCATAAAAACCTTCTGACGTAAAAACATTTTAGAGAAACTACAGCACATAGTTTAGAGATTACTGACATGTAAATTATCTTAATATTGTGTACACAAAGACGTAATATTACTGTATTGTTGCTAAAGTAATTCTAAAGTGCAAATTGCAATGCCTTAACCTGCATCTTACAGGTCAACTAGTACCTAAATCATTCTACGTTGTAAAAACATGGTATCAGTTAAATATAACTTCACTTATTTTTTTTTTATGTTCTTAATGTATCATGAAATGTGTACACATTTAAAATTTAATTTTTTTTACTATAGAGAAGAATTGTGGAAGTACAGTCTTAAGAGTTACTTAATATTATTCCTAGTTTTACATTTCCGTGCGTCCATATTTTGCAGGTTTTTTTAGTATGCGTAAAGATTACAAATTCAAGTTTATGTGTGTGTTTATATGTGTATATATATATATATATATATATATATATATATATATATATATATATATATATATATATATATATATACAGGGCAAATAGAAATTGGTGAAATATGGAGTGTTTTAATAGTGTTCTAGTGTGCTGGCGTAAGACAACAGCAGTGTGTTCACTTCCATTTGTCATTGAAACAGAAAATGCTAAAATTGATGGTCGCAATGTAACATGCGTATGCGATGGTTAAAATTGCTTTGTACACTATGTAATGTGGTCGGCGGGATGGAGCGGCATGTAGTATTAATTTTGTTATTCACAATAACATTTCATTACACTACAACACCATTAAAACATTCCATATTTCACCAATTTCTATTTTCCTTATGAGACCGGACTTATGGAACAACCTGTATATACGTACATACATACACCGCACACACGCTCGCGCGATAAGGTTGCATACAATACGCTTTATTTCCAATGAATGTCCAATAATGTACGGCCATTTAATTTACACAAATTTGTAAGAGTACATTTCTGGTGCATAAAAACTTTACCGTCACGTGTAGACCAAAATAGACCTATCACACTTTAACTTAAAATTGATTATATTAGCTACAAATATAATTATTTTTTAATTTCTCGTGATTTTAACCATTTTCCAGTATACGCAGTTCTAAAAACTCAGATTCTACTTTACTACAACTAAATTAATTTTCATATTCAATTTCCTGTCTGGTTGAATACGAATGAATTTAACTTACAACAGAGTCCGATACTGAGGAAATGTATTTTCCTCTTACATCTTCGTTAGTTTACAAAATGAACGGCACTAGTCTTGACAACGGCCGTTGAAGGTCTCGTTAATTTTGAAGGAAGTCCTTTTCCCAGAAACAGAAATGTTATGCTTCTGCCGAGGTTTTTTTTAGTCTTAGTGGCCGCGGTGGCTGAATGGTCAGACCATTCGCCTCCCACCAAGGCGATCCGAGTTCGATTTCCGGCGGGGTCGGTCCCCGGATTTTCGCATGTGGAAATCGTGACGGACGATGCCGCAGGTCGGCGTGTTTCCTAGGGATCTCCCGTTTCCCCGCCCTTTCATTCCGGCGCCGCTCCATACTCATCTCATGTCACCCCTCACCAGCGCTAAAGACCTCGATGTTGAGCACTTGCTCACTTTGTTGAGTCATATGATTTATTGACTTTACTATGTATCATCCATATAACAGTAAGCAGAGAGTAGAGTTACTGTTATTTCATGTATTTCATTGGGCATTTAAGAATTAATACCATATTTTTTTCTAATAAGATCCTTGAGGCTCGTTTACACGAACTTCAAGGTTCGGAAGTAAAATTGCCTTTATTGTTTCGAATTTACTCTTTGCTACTCCACTAATCCCAATGCACTTTAATTTATGTAGATGCAACTGATAATTCCTTCATTCCAATACCCTAGTTAAATCACAGAACAAGCCAGTTATTTTTATCAAGTCACTTGATTCAAATGACAGTATCGTCGAGTAATTTTAACATTTTGTTGATACTTCTTTCATAAATCGGTTTTCATTTAGTATTTTATAATTATTGATAAATACTATCGCCATATTTTGAAAACTATGTAGAGTACTTTAGACACGGAGGTGAAGGTCGAGGAAAATTGGATGGAGTTATGCAGAATAGGACCAATACAGAAATTGCTGGTGCTGAGATATTCAACGTCAAAGTCTACTATGTCCATATAAACCTTGTAGAAGACGGTTTTTTCTGGCCTCTTATTTTTATTCAAACATTATGATTTAACACTTGCTCTTTTTCTAGGATGTACTTCTAACAGACTTCTTCTACTTGGTATTATTATTTCAAAATAGATTACCTTGTGGACTGGTTACATTCTGCATAACTCCATTCAGTCCGTGCTTTTACGTGTTAATTATGTTTTTATTATTATTACTTCCCTAAGTTTACATTATATGTATAATGCCAATTGCAAAACAATATTGAAAAAATATATTAAATGGATCATACTAAATGCTTTTAGTAAATTGCTGATAAGGTTTCCATAATCATTTAAGATGTATTATTTTTAATTTATTTACTATACACCTTACGTTTTATAGAAAATATTGATTTATTATTTCTAATTAAAGTTTTTACCTATATGGTAATGATGTAACCATAAATATATGTTGCATATTACTTAGGATAATTCATTACATTGTTTTTAAAGACAAGTTCATAACCATAACAAAACAATAATTTGTTCAGTGGAGGCTTGTAGGTACGAAAGTCGGTGAAGCTGCGGAGCATTTGATAACGGTCCCCTGAACCCCCTTAAAGCAGGGAGTTCCGGGGTGTACTCTCCCGGGAAAATTTTGATTTTTGGGTGAAAATTGCTGACATTTAAGCAGTTTTCGTATCTAATCATAAAATATACCAGTGGTATTAGTTATGTTTTTATGATAAAATGTTATTGAGCGAAGAATTTAACAAAGATACCTTTATCAAACCCGTACACATGTACATTCAAAATCAGCATTGTTACCACTTTGCTGTCCTGAGCGCAACCAGATTCGTTTGAGATGAAACGCTTAGATAATTAAATTAATGAATTAAATGAAAGTTTTTAACTTTATTACAATCTCTATAAACACTCTACATTAAGTATACCAATTTCAATTAAGCACTTACACTTACTTCCTGAAAGCCTAATTTACTACTCTAGTGTCTATGCCAGGTTGGTATGGTTTCATGTAAGAGGCTGCGTGCAACCAATAATACAAATGTTCAAAAGTACTTTACCTTCCATTCATCAATGCTCAACTTAGCCTTTATGGCACTGTTTACACAGCTCTCCTTACTGCTCATCAGAAATGTGCTGCTTCAAGCAAAAAAAAAAAAAAAAAAAAGAAATTGCTTCGTAACATTCGTCCATCCCTTATACATGTAGGCCCAGGACATTCTTCATAATGCCATACAACCAAAATTGCAAGAAGTCATAGCAAGGCTAGGGGGATTTCACTTGTTAATGTTCTACTTGGGAACTATTGACATTATTGTAGGAGGTTGTGGTATTAATCACTTTTTTGCCACTATCTATACTGAGAACACTATATTTAAAATGTTGTCAGGCCACGCATATTCCCGAGCCGCCAGGGCTCAATTATTGACCCACCAGGCTTTATCTCGATTCGTATTCGAAACATTTTATTTGACAGATGAACAAAAGGAAGTTTGTAAGGTATTAATATCAGATATACAACAATCAACAATTTTGATAGGCGAGGAATACAAGGAGTTCCGACATGTGAAGGAAAAGTTCACAAAATATCTGCCAAGACTTTCAACACATAGGACATACTACACTTAACTTTGGGTACAATACTTCAAGATGGCTATGCTTGTGAAACAGTATGTTGAAGCTGAGTGTGTCGAAGCTCTGGAAGACTTGCAACACAGGGGACATACTGCGCTTAACTTTGGGTACAATACTTCAAGATGGCTATGCTTGTGAAACAGTATGTCGAAGTCGAAAGAATGGGTAACTGGCAACTTCATTCGGACACAGTTTATATAAAAGATTCCATTTTTCCAAACTACTGGCCATTTGTTCTATGCCAAAAGTACACATTTGTATCGACAGGCAATGTTACGTTTGAAAGACCTAATGGATTCTTCAGAGTTTCACAAAATTGCAACGGAAGGTTATATTACAATTCGACAAACATACAAGTTTTGGTCGAGCGTTTGAACTGATGGGCTTATGTGTATCGAACAATTATTGATGAATGGCATGAAGATTGGCGGAGGATTAAGGTTGTTCAAGTAGGGAAAAAACATAATTTTATATTTGTATGAAATAGTGTTAGTTTTGTACACATTACTTGAGAGTATATATACCTCTAACGGAAAAAAATTAGCTCATCTAGTTTTCCCGTAATGGCACTTCAAAGTCAAAATTTGCGTATTTTTACTTCATACAAAACTTGAAAACCAGTTAACATAATGAAATGAAAAAAATCATACCGAAACTACGCGTTACTGTCTATGGCCTGTAGCATTTAAAACCCGTTACAAAAAATGTTTATGTTAAATAAAAAATTTCAAAATTTACATTTTTTTTGGTACTTTTAGAAATTTATTTTAAACACAGAAATATTTTATAATGTGTTTGTATATGCTTCAAGCCGTAGACGGTGACGTGTAGTTTTGATGAGATTTTTTCCATTTCATTATATTTACTGGTTTTCAAGTTTTGTAAGAAGTAAAAATATGCAAATTTTGACTTTGAAGTGACATTACGGGAAAACTAGATGAGCAAATTTTTTTTCCGTTAGATGTTAATGTACTCTTAAGTAATGTCTACAAAACTAACACTATTTTATACAAATATAAAATTATGAATTTTTCCCCACTTGAACGCCCTTAACCGGACAGGGGATGACAGACAGTACACAGTTAAAAAGGATTCTTGGAGTGACTTACCTCCAGAATATATCTCAAGAGATGGAGAAGTTCACTAATGTATCATCGACGTCATCTAAACAGCATGTGGAAATGAGGCCTACGAGGATCGGTCGTGCGACCAGCATGTGCAAAATCTGTACGAGTGGTTTTAAAAACATTCACCTTCCCAATGTGTGATGTAATGAGCATCTGAGCTGGAGTTATTTGCTACAAGGTTCAAGAAGTTGGAATCGCAGGAGTTTCAAGGATCACTGGTAAAACCTTCGGAAACGTGCCATAAAATTAAAAAAAAAAAAACAAAGCGGTAACACTAACAGTCGACAATAATTGTCTTGAAAATAGGAGAAAAAATTGTCTGTCGACCCATTCACACTTTTCCAAAGGATGTACATAGCAAAGCAATCCAAGATGATCTGCAAGAGTATCCTTCCTTGCACAATTTCCTGTGTCCCTGTTCAGCGAGGATGGCACGAGCAAGGGCACCAAATAAGCTTTTTATTCAGCATTCTTACCACTTACAGTTGACTTCCAGCTCCCAACACATTACATGGATATATTTAATGTTGTATATCTGCTCCGCAAAGTTATTTAGAATCGTAATTTGACCTTTGGTGGTACTTGTGCAGATTATATCAGGTATATTCATGAACATTTGGGTACTTTTGTGATTGTGGTATCTGATGGTTACCCTGAAAACGCTCATTGCGAAGCACCAAGAGTGCTGAACAGGCTAGGAGGTGTAATCAGCTGATGTGATTTTCAATAAAACCATTCTCAACCTAACTCTTCAAGAGAAGTTCTTATCGAATGAGCACAAAAAAAAAAGATTCATAACCCTTCTCACGACTGAAATGAAGAAGATGCAGACCCATTAATAGTCACCACTGTAAAATCCATGGCTTCACAATATGATGCAGTGGTGATTGTTGGTGAAGATATTGACTTGCTTGTAGCATTGAGCGAAGCAACACATGTGGCCAACAATGTATATTCCCTGAGCTAAGCATTTACTGATAGTGGAAAAGAATTAATGGTCCATGTGGAACAAAATTTGTACACACCAAAGGTAATTAGTTTCGTCACATTTAAAAACATATTTCACGTCACTGAGAGAACTGCTTCATGGGATAAAAATTTATTTTCATAAAAGTTGTGAATGGTCCTGAAAGATGCCTCTAGTTTGCATGAGGTAAAACTATATCAATGGGTCACATAAATGATCACCCGCCATTGGAAAAACTGCTCCATAGTATGGCCAATTAATGAGTAAAACCAGCATTTTAAATGAACATACGTCGATGTAGTAAATGTGAAAACATACACTTTCTTGGTGAAGAGAGACACTGATTAATTGATGTGTTGGTTCTGTAAAGGGTACATAGTTATGCAATTTGTTAAATGCTACACAGTTAGCAGGTACTCTACTATAACAGAAGATAGCACCAGGAGGACACCATGAAAATTCACTATTGAGATAATTGCCAACAGTTTTAGCATGTAGCGAATTTCGTGGGCATACAACCATAATTAACACACTTGCCCGAGTAAAGGTTAAGAAAAACATTACTTGTGAGATCAGAGTTGAGACTTACTATCAACAATTTTCTAGTTAGAGTTTCTATATATTTTCATTGTTTACTATTTTGACTGCACGTGCCGATTCCGTCTTCCTGACAAAGATCTTGCAATCCTTCGTCCAAACATACTTAAATCCCTGCTGTTTCAAGTCTAATGCTTTTTTTAGAAATAATTTGTTCTGCTGGGTCAAGTGGTCGTTGAGATAAATTTTCCAAAACGGTGCATTGATATCAACATCAACAGGCATAAGATTATGTTTGCTTTTTTAGCTTCGAGCAGTTTGTTTTTCATTCCTCTGTTGCAGAATTTAACCAGCAGTGTTGGTGGTAGGTTCTTGTTGAACTGAGGCAGCCTATGACAAGTATCGATATCCCTTTCTTCTAGTTTTACGTCTAGGAGTTTAGGCAAGTTAATGATGATGTCAGAAGGATTTTCATTCTTCATAGAAGGTATGCCATGCAGTTCAGTGTTGTTGATTCGGGAGTACAGCCGGAGTTCTTCAATTTCACGTTTTAGCTCGTGCACGTCTAGGCGTAAATTTTTCATTTCTACAGGCATACTCTCGAGGTCTTTTTGTTTGGCATCAAACTGAGCTTGTATGAAGATAACCGAATCTTTTAGGTCCTTGTTCTCTTGTCTAAGCTCTCGTATTACATCCACCAGGCTTGTTAGTTGGGTCAGGATGGTTTGGAGAGTTGCCTTATCATCCCCTTTGTTCTGATCGTTTGGTTGCATGTTGCATATTTTACAAAACCACTTAGACTGTTTGTGGCTGCTGAGAAAGTCGTACTTTTTTTCTGGCATGTTCAAGCAGATTATAAGAAACCATATTTTACACTTCCCATCACATCCAACAGCTTTCTCTCCATCACCAAGCTTTTTTACAGACACCACATTTACTTCTCTCTCTTCCGCCCGCCATCTTAATGTTCATGTGTTTTTTACCTCTATACTTATCTGTATAGGATAAAATGTATGCCAGCTCTTATAGAAAGAACTTCCTTTTGTTTAGTTTGAACACAAAGTTCTCGCCCACAAGTAAGTTGATCCCTTGTCAACAGCGGAAATGTTTCTTTGTCCATCGTCCATGATCAGCTTCAAAACCATAATACACTTTTACAGTTTTCAGAGCGCATCGAGTGCATCCTCAATTAAATCAATTGGAATATGTTGATAGGTTCCATGTCTTGTGTATACGTTATCTTTGACATTGAGAATTTAAAATCGAGGAAAAAAAAGTAAACAGCAGGTGATCTTGTCAGGTGTGATTGCGACACGATTATGTTTGATAGCAGTGCTTGTCCCGGTTAATGAAAGTCCCATGAACGTGAAGGACAAACAGAAAGGTGTTATGTATGTCTAGGACATATTTATTTTCTCACGTGTGGTTTCATGTTCTCTTCGTGTAACCTCACTTTAGGGAAATGACATGTCCGAATCAAACTGACACGTCGTATAAGTGTGCGTGTTTTAAGTTAGTTGGAAGTTTTCGAAATGACTTCAAAATACGAGTTATTTAAAGAGGAGACGTAAGAGATTAACATAAATAAATTGTCTCGTAGCTCCGTTTCATTCACAATGGATAATTTACGGTAAGTTGTCCCGAGTTTCGCTGTGAAAATGTCATCTAGAAATAATTTACTTAAATACGTACAGTAAGGATGATATCTATTCAAAGTTTTTTTTATTTACTAAAGTGTACTTTAATTGTTTTTAAATATTTGTGACTATTTATACTGAATTTCGCGAACGATAGCACTTTTAGACAAGTGGTGTAATTTCAGAAACAAAGTAGCCCTTTGATATTTGTGAATATGAATATCAGCTAGTCCTAACTGCTTTAGCTAGTGTGAAATGATGTTGGCAGCACTGAAAATCTGGCAACCAAATGTTAACTTAATCCACAGCAGGCAATAAAAATCGTCAAGATAAATTTACACGTTCTTATGTATTTTACTTAAGTATCCCTGGTGGTTAGAAATTGTTAAGGTGGGTTTACAAGACAACAGCAGTCTGAAAAAACAGCCGTGACACTGACAATTTTTTTTAGACAACCAATCAGAAGCAAGTTCACCCAGACAAAATCACAGTTCCAATTGCCAACGAAAGTAGATTCTATTGCTACTTTTATTGGTGTCAGGTCATGCTGGCTAGTATTAATAATTATCCTATGGTACATTAATAACCTTACATTGGTGTATATATGTTGAGGTTGATTACTATAGCCTGCTACACAAACATAAATGGTTGTTTATTGTATTGTCATAAAAATAAGAATGGAAAATGCTAATTGAAAATGTTAGCCTAATAAAGCAGGAACTTAATTTATCCAGAATTGTATGATAGGCTCTATTCGCTCAAGTCATTTTAAGAATCTGAATGTTGTAAATCTTAAATACACATTTCTGTTAGTTCGATATTCTATTCTTGCCATAATAAACTTGTGTAGAATTTAAGTTATCCTCTATAGAGAATGCATGGTAGGAGACTGGACAGTAAGAACTTACCTTCACGTTTTGCTGATAACTGTTTGTGTGTTATGAACACAGGATTTTATTTAGTTGTGGAAATTTTCAGATAGTCGTGACATGTTGTATTGGTGTAACGAGCTCATCGTGGAATTGTAAATCCACCTTTAGTGAATTATGATTTTCTGGTAATTTGTCAGTTGTCTATAGGCCTACAATATAATGTAAAAAAATTTAACCAATTCTAATATCATATTTTTTAGTTTTATGTAATAATAAAATTCTTTGCAGTTGGACAGCCATTTGGTACCACACAGCCAATAGGCATATTTTTAGACTTTGTTGCAATTCTAATCGACCAGCAATCCTGAGCAAGTGATATGGCAACACCTGGGTTATCTATTATCATGTTGATAAGATGTTGACTCTGTTCACAATAATACAATGGTTAACGTTGGGGTACTGGCCACAGTGCATTCACAACAAAGTGGTGGACATGAGTGCAAAACCACAGTGTTGTTATCAATCTGACAGTGAAGATATACATAGTTAACGTCTTATATTCCATCTTCAAACTTGTCAGGAACCCCTCAATCATTGACTTCAAATAACTTTAAATATAACCTAATTAACTTTCCACCCTATCTCCATCCACCTGTCTGTACATCTGGATAAGCCTCACCACCATTTTACCATTTTTCAAAATGCTATTCTACAATTATCAGCATGTATAGTCGTCTTTATGCACATTCGCCACATATTCTCTGACATCAATAAACAATACTTAAAATTAAAAAAAAATAGATTATTAGGATATAAGGTGATTCGGAATAAAGTGAGCACTCAAAAAAACAGTGATTAATTTCTATTTTCTGGCCGAATGTAAACATAAATATTGCCATGTGCTTTTATTTACATAGGGTCGTGCAATATTTGCAACTACATTTAACTGCTCCAATAAATTTTATCTACAATATCTACTCATTAAATGCAATGGGGGTGAATATAAGATATAATAAAACTTAATTGTAGTTATAAATTCCTGCCAGTAAACGTCTTATAATACTGGTTAGTGGTTTCTGTCCATTGACTAATTGATACAACACACACTATTGCCATTACGAATCTCATAAATGCGGGCATAGTTTATTTGAATTTGTAACTCAAAACCACCACTAAAAGCACACATGACACATGCAATTCAAGGATTCAAGTTTCGTTCAGTTTTACTGCCACGAACGACGACAAACGTAACAGAATAAATTAATAACGTATTTTCTTAATATAGTATGTTGTTTCTAGGCTGGCAAACGTAAAACATAATTTACAGAATACTGATGGTTTCATATAATTTGTCAATGTTATTCATAACAATTTACAATACTTTAAATGTGTATATACGCACAACAGACACACACATGCAAATGAAGCGGCGAGAAAACTGCAAAAACCTAACTCTGATGCCACCTGTTGGTGGAATTTTTAACTCTCTGAAGTGCGGAGCAAGCGCTAAACGTGCAAAGTGACCTTAGGCCGGCGATAGCATCACATTCTTCTGGCGCCAATTAAATCTAATTATACTGTAAGTAGAAATGTCAATATGATCTTAAATAAATATTTTGAAGTGTACTAAATACAGAGAGGTAAATTTCATCTGATGTTCTTTCGCTAATGTTGTATTCAAATAGGAAAATACACGGAACTACATGTGATGTATCGCTACCAACCATACAAGCAGTAAAGTAACTCTTGTTGATGGTGGCGTATATTCAGTAACTGCTAGTGATTTTTTCCAAAGGCTAAAAGTTCTCACTGTATCCCGAATAACCTTTACTAAATTTCAAATTGATCAGACCAGTAGAAATGCTCACATTCACTTTAAAAACTAGAAATGAGCTGATGATCTTTAAACGGCTGAACAGATTTCCTTGAATCATAGCTAAGAACACTCGGTCAAGTCAGCTTTAAAACAAAAAAAAAAACGCATCAAAATTGGTCCATTCGTTTAGGAGCTATGAGGTAACAGTTAGATACACAGACAGACATGTCAAACTTATAACACCCCGTTTTTTAGCATCTGGGGTTTAAAAATTCATGTAAGCTGACACAATAGCTTAGAATAATAACATGCAATGGATTTTTGCCATGTGAACAACTTCATTTTGAAGTACGCCGACATACGTTACCATTTACAAAACTAAAGGATTTACAAAAAGTCGCTTAGTTAGCCCAAAAAGAGCCAAATTTTAACTCTGGTAGTTTCAAAAGTAAACCATCTAAAGATAACTTGATTAACAACTCAATCTACTTTGGACTAACTGTGCCTGAGACAAATGTTCCAATGCCTTTGTATTAATTAAAATGTTTAACAAATTTTAAAAATATATACCATAGGCTCATGATTATCGTAAAACCATCAATTGCTTGTAGGCATTTGATAATAACTAACGTAGGGTGCTAGGGGGGAACATATAGATGACGATGACACTGACTTGGTAGGTGAGTTGGACGGGATGTGGGTGACAAAGTTAAAGGAATGGACCGGCTATCAGGGAGAGCTGAGATGAGATGGATAGTGGGGGAAAGGGTACACGGCGGAAGCCGCAGAGGAAACCCCCTTTGATGATGATCCCAGGGTCGACAGGCTGATGATCATGGGGCAGGCTACGTACCATTGGATTGTTACACCCTCCAAATGACGGATTCTTCGGAGACCTGTTAGGGCCAGTCTCCACGCCACAACACACTCAAATGTACACTATGCGTCACTAGGGACGGGGTGAGTAAAACACTATTAAATGAAAGACGTGAATAGTTTCCGTAGTTTACTCACCATAAGCAATAGACTGGTATCTGCGGAAGGCCAATGCCAGTTAAGCAGGCCTGAAGCACAAACCTCTCCAGTAAGTTAGGTGGACAAAAACAGCACTAGGCTGGCGGTGTACTTAAGGTGTATATTAAGCCCCTGGGCGCGACAGCCAGCAGGGGGTGAGGAGCCCCAGGTCAAACACAACAACAAAAATGGTTCCGGTAATTAAAACTAAACTATTGAAACTAAAAATGACTGATGCAAAACTGGCAAAGGACCTGGGGTAGACGAGATGTCTATCTCCTCCGCGCGTCAGATTCCGTGTAACTAACATGGCATTCGGCGTCGCCAAGCCAACTCCGCAAGAGGGTCTGACTTCGGGCGGTGCAAAGTAGTTCACATACAAAAACACTTAATAGAACACAGTTACACAAGACAAAAGACAAAATTCACACTGGAAAAATAGTAAAAACATATCAAAACATTATTGGTAGGTATTCTGTAATGTCTTATGTTGGATTATTGTTCTCTGTTACATCATGTTCAAGCGGAAGGCTACAAAGACATAGATGCAACACTGACGTAATTGATAATAATGGCAATTGAAAATGAAAGACAAAATATTATAGGCCTAACACATTTTTAAAAACGTTAAGATAATAATAAGACACTTGAAAAAGGTTACAATCAAAAGTAAATTTAAAGAAACATATTTTTAAAGGTAATATTTATGATTTACAACACACACTGAGTGTAGGCCGTACTAAAATAAGTACAGTGAGGCAGATGGACTAGTGGGAGGGTGTGCTAGGCACACGTCATAATCTAACTTAGGGCTACATCATGTGATCAAACAGACCTGGTTAAGTGACAGAACAAAAATAGTTAATGTACCAGGTAATTTGTAATAAGTCGAAGCTCTTTAACCTAACCTCACCCTAAAACATATTTACACATCTTGTTCTTAAATACCAGTGAATTTTGTTACAATAAGTTTTATGTAGACCTGATTGGTTTCTGCAATGTATTTGCTTTTCAGATAGGCTAATTTTTAACTCTCTTGGTGAGGAATAAAAATTTTTTTAATTGTTCCAAGATAGTGTAAAAAAATTTATAAGAAATCTTTTTTTTTGTAAATAGTTTATATTTGTTATTTTTAAGCGAGAAAATAATATAGCCTACCTATGGTTTACAGAGTAAGTTAATTAGGTTTTCGATTATAGTCAAATGTTGCAGCGAAGGAGTTAAACAAGAAATGTCATTAATATATCAAATTCCAGGTGATATACTTTAATTATAGGCTACTTTATTTTCCAGAAACAATGTTGTTAATTTGCATTTGCTTCTTTCAAGTGAACAAGGGACAAAATTATAAATATTGGCCATATGCATGATACTTGGAATACAAGAGACAGTGCCACACAGTCACATGAACCAATCAAAATGTAGTGTACAATGGACACAGGTTGGAACTATTAGACTATAGCATGATCTGAAGTAGCTCCACACAATCTATATCATCACTGAAGGTCGAAAATTTCATTCAATCTTTCCATCTTGTCCTTGCCTTTTCTGTGAGCACATCACTCATCTTGATACCCTTCTAAACACGTGCACTTATTTCTACATGTGAATCCAGTACAATTGCTGTTGACTCCCTTTAGTAGCTAACCCTTTCCAGCAATCACAGATTAGATATCCACTAATATATCATCTACTCTGCAAAATCCCCCTGATTTACGATGAGTATTACAGTTATTCACTAAACATCTAACCTTTCTATTCCCCTTAAGCGTGTGCATGTTTGGTTAATACATAACACTGTCCAGTTCTATTATATAGATCTGATAATAAACGTTTATCTGTCCGAAAACATTTAAACTGTGTCAGATAACCATCATCCAAACATTGAACTTAGTACGTTAGATACCAGTGTTTTCGAGACAATTTTGGTACCAAAAATTTTTGTGATAGACTAGGCCTACTCTTGCCAATCATGAATTAGAATATGTGTTGTAATGATTTCAGACTTTACATGGTGACATATAATGTGGCCACCAAGCAACCAGAACAAGATCTACACAAGCTGCTTGGCTTTGAAGAAATTAAAAACAGTGAAACCTTGCCAGATTTTTATGTCATTGGGTAAGGATTCATTTCTTCATTTGGTAATGATGACATGTACATGTGCTGAAATATAAGTACTGTAAATTTAAAATAAACTAAAATTTGTATAGTTTTTAGACCATTTTTTCTCTTTCTCTAGTATGCCTTCTAATTTTTAACGTAGCCTTGGCTTTGTTGTGGCAAATTTTTTTACTTCGAGCAGTGGTGTGATAATGGGTGTGTTGAAGACAAGCTGTACTTTGTGATGTCTGTGCGAATTCATCAGATGGCTATCTGTAGTGGTGAGGCACGAGTCTGATGCCACTTTTAATAGGCAAGTCTCAAATTTGTACAGTATAAAATTTTTAAATAAAATATTAAATTTAGACTAATTTTAAATAATTGATAAAAAAAACTAGTAACTATTATAGAATGTAATTCGTCAAACAGCTAGGCTACAGATTTTGGTTATTAAGGCCTGATTTAATGTTTTTTTTTTATCCTTACAGCCTTCAGGAAGTGAAGTCGCAGCCACAGAATATAGTTTTAGATTCCATCTTTGATGATCCATGGACCAATGCATTCAGGTGAGAAATTAGCTTGATTGTGATTGGGTAATATCTTAATAATGTCTTAGGAATTAACAAATTATGTAGTGAACTTCTTATGCTTGTCAACATAACTAAGGGAACAGTCAGAATTAATTAGATTAGACAAATCCAGTTAATGGTATTGTATGCCTTATGCTTGTGACGTTATTAGTAAGTTATTCTGTTTCATAGATGATAATGCTCGTCCACACAGAGCTAGGTTGGTGGATGAATGCTGGATGAGGAGAGCATGGAGGATATACCATTGCCAGCTTGCTCTTCTGACTTAATTTAGAGTGTCTGAGCTGCATTATATTTGAGCTCGTAGGTGTGCAGTAATATACACAGTGTTAGACTATTTCTATTGTCAGTGTTGGTGTCTGTGTTTTGTACTGCTGTACTGATGCCATGCCATGTTCCATCCTTCATCTATAATGGGCATATTCTTCTGTATCTGACAGCAGTCTATTTTCATCTGCTAATAATTTGTGTCATATCATGTAGTTCTGACTGGTCCACAAATTATTTAGACCATTGTAGATGTGTAGCAAGGAGGTAGTGTCTCTGTATGTGTGTTTGCTGTTGCAGGGAAGTTCTGTCAAAAATGGACTACGTGAAGGTGAAGACCGTCCGGTTGCAGGGCACTGTACTTAACCTGTTTTGTTTGAGAAAGCATCTGATCTACCTGCGGGACATTGAGACCCAGTACACGAGAACAGGCTTTGGAGGGCTGTGGGTGTGTATTAGGTAACAGTATGGCCTCTCAGCCATCAGGACACATGTTTTATCTTATCTACATACTGGATAAGACTGGTGATGATTTTAAGGCTCTTTTGTCCCTCTGACAAGATAACCTAGATTCGTATGGACAAAAATGAATTTTTAAAAATATGTAGGTTTAGTTGTGTTTTTTTAAGTTATAACTGTTCATTTGAATTTAAAACTTACAGAATGCAGATTGAAACACATGTTGTATGGTGCACCAGCTTTCCACTACCCTCTGCAAAGAAAGTTGCAGCCTACATATTCAACTGTATTCATTTAAGCATTTTTGTGTGGTACATGTACAAGGTGCAGCATACGTTATGATTGCAGTTTTATTTCTCTATGAGATGCCTATAAAAAAAAACGAGAGAATCATAACACAGCACTATTGTTTACCCCTTACCCCATCCATGTTCAGTGACAGGACTATAACTTTCTTTGCAGAAGGTATTGGGAAGCTGGTGCACCGGTACAAGTGTCTCAGTCTGCATGATGATTATGTTGAAAAGTAGCTGAAAGATGTACGTATCTTTTGATAGTAAAATCATTTTGCATTTCATTCTGTTTTCTTTTTATAGTGCATCAGAGGTTGAGAAAATAACCCTCGTATCTTAATCTTATTATATTCAGCCTATTTCTGTTATGTGCTGCTACAGTCTACATTTGCACTAGTAGGTGGAGGAGATATGGGGGAATTTTGCTCCCATGGGTGGACTGAGTGGTACATAGTTATGGCTGTATTGCTGCTGAGACCAGATGTACTCCTGCCAAATTCTCACAAAGGAACATAGCCTCCATGAGAAACCATGTCCGTGAAGGTAGAAACTGGGCAATTCACGCACTTTTATGGTTGTACAGGTTGATTTGGGATGAAGGATGCTGAACTGATAACTTACAAAAAGTTAGTCGAAAATGGGCCCCTCCTTCATTTTTACTTATAGTGAGAGTACTTTAAAGATCAACTTAGAAATTTCATTTTTTAAATTTAAATGAAGAAAATTTCTTGGTGGTTTCATTATTTTGACACTTTTCAGTGTTGTTGAGAAGAAAGAAAGAATTTGTAATTTAAGACAATCACTATCCGTTTGTGCACAATCAATGTAATTGATTTTTAATTCACTTCACATTTATTGTGAGGGGACAAGAGTTAAAACTTGACTAGCAGAACAGAATTTTCTGACCAAATTTCAGGCAAAACCAAGGTGGTTCTTAAATAAACACATTAGAAAAAAAACAAATTTCAGTCAGCTGTAAATCAGTATTGAAGGAGACTAGGTGACATGAGGTGCCATCAAAGGCAATTAAAACCAGTTAGCTCGTTTGACCTTCTTACTGATTTTAATAAAAGTGTATGTTTATTATGTTCAGCAGTTAAGTAGTATTTAAATATTATTTTATGTTCAGAATGTCCATTGTATGTAAATGCATGCTGCTGCAACTTAAAAATTCAAAGGCACTCACTTTATTTAAGTGTACATTTACTAGGTAATATTTAATTTGTCTAGTTCATTATGACCTGACCATGGTACTTAAATGTGAAGGGTTAGGGGGAGGGAGAAGGGCACAGACAGGGTTGCTGACCATGGGGATTCAATGTTCCCACTTCCATTGTTATACATTTGCTCTTCGTGCACCAACCACGAAGGGTGTGGCAACCAAAGTTTGTGTGCTTCATGTCCATCTTCTCTTCTCAGCAGTCCATATGTTAAGTAAGCGGTATTGAATGGCTTTCAGTCATGACAAATTTCTGTATACTGACTAAAATCTTGACATGGATGCGAGGAGAATTGTCGCAGTCATGTCCGGTTGTGACCCACCAGGTGCATATGTTCATGAAATACAGTGTTTTCGATCCTCTTAGTCTCAGGGATTGTTTGTATTTTTAAATTATTAAATTAAAATTTAATCTTGACTGTTGTATAAAGGTTTCTCTGTTCATTCTTCCTCATGGATATGGAAGGAGAGTTGAGTTGTTAATGGTGGAGTGATGAAGCGAACAGGGAAGGAAACTGAAGTGCTGCAAGAAGATAACAGGCACACTACATCTGTACTTACTCCATTACTGACCAGAAAACCTTGTTCTCCCAGGGCTTGCTATCAACCTAGGGATGGGGGGTTTAATTCAACCAACGAACCAACCACGTTAACCTCCGTGCATGTGTGTTGCAGGGGAACAAAGGTGCAGTGACGGTGAGACTTAGTATCTACGGCTGCTCCATCTGCCTGGTGAACTGCCACCTCACTCCTCACGACCACTTGCTGCAGCAGCGGATAGCAGACTACGACACGATCGTCAGGGCGCAGACCTTTCAGGCGAAGGAAACCTCCAGCATTTTCTACCATGAGTGAGTGTGCTACTATTGTGGGCACCTGGGAGGTGAATCAGTCAGCTGTGCTTTATCAGAAAGTGCCAGTAATAAGATATACCCCCAAGTTCTTGTTTTCAAAATATTTTGCTTCTGTTTTTTTAATTACTTTGCAGCTAGTGTGTGTCTTGTCATTAACTGTTCATGTTCTAAGGCAGGGACTATTAGAGTGATGCATTGTTCATGTTTGAGTATGATTTGAATTCTATCAAATGAGGAAAAGCTTGTGCCAAACAGATGGCTGGTCTCTGGTCTGCCTGATACAAAGCCAAATCTTCATTGCTTATATATTATATATATGTATAATTTTTATTTCAGTTTGAAAAACGGCTTTAATAAGATGCATATAAATGCATACAGAATAAATAGGAGTACCTTAAGATGTCTTGTGCACAATCAGCATAGACTATTATTCTTGTTTGAAAACTGTTGCCAGGAATTGAACTTTGAACCTCAGATGTGGTAAGATCATGGTTAGTCAGTAGGATTCAAAACATGTACTGTACAAGATGGAAGGTATAATGATTAATAGCAATTTTACAAATTTGAAATAACAGTGAACTCTCGATTATACGTGCACTGATTAACTGGTTTCCAGATTGTCAGTGCAGCATTCTGTCTCTTTAAGACATTAAAAAAATTCATTTAAAAAACTTTTGGAACATACGAATGTCAGCTCTGACTCCCAAGAATGGATTAACTTGATTTCAGCATAATAGTTTCTCATGTTTACAGTACATCCCAGATATAGTTTCATTTATTTTGGTTAAAAAAAGGTGTGCTATAGATGAGTAAATGGCAAATGGGCTTGTTTCAAATTATCAATATTTCTCAACTGTATGTGCGTTGCATGACATTAATATACATTTATAACCGGTAGTTTACTGTATATGTTTCTTGTTTTGTTGCTTGTTTATGGCTGTTATTCATATGGTAATTGTACGTGAGCTCAACACTGTTCCGTAAGTCGACACTTAAAAGTGAACTGTAACAAACGCAACCGTCAATTGTAGCAAAACTTTAAATGGGGTGAATGTATCTTTGACTACTGTGCACAGTCTTGGTAGTTGATTTAATGATGGAATTGAAATATTTAAACACATCTACTGCAGCTGTACGGTTTTCCAGTTATGTTTTCTGGATTGGTGACATGAACTTCCGTCTGCTAAATGGTCCATCAGCGACGGAGATAAGTGAGCTGGTCAGCAAAGGGGAACTGACGAGACTGCTAACCAAGGATCAGCTGCGGTATGTCATGGCAATGGGTGAGGCCTTCAGTGAGCTTGAAGAACCCCTGCCTACATTCCCTCCTACCTACAAGTTCGAGTTCCACACATCGCTGTATGACTTGAGGTAAGATGCACACGTGTACTGGAATTGATTCAGTTGAAGGCACTTGTGTTACTTCATAATTGTTTTAACTAGATTTATTCTGTGGATTTTATTCTGTTGTATTTTCTTATGATTTCATCACATATGTATTCAAGTTTCACATGCAAAAATATTTATGTAGGTACAATAAGCATTTAAGTTTTTACGTTTATATGGTCAAAAACACTACATTCTTAACAAGTACTTGACCATTTTAAGTTATTATATTAATTTGATTTCAAACAAAATCCTTGATCATTGTGACTGTTAAAAATGTTTAAAACCTTGTTTTGCAGGCGCCGTCCATCATGGACAGATAGGATGCTCTTCAAGGTAAATGCAAATGTCTATGAGAACATCACATTGAAAGTTGATCAGCTCACATACAAGAGTATTGATTCGTACACGCAGAGTGACCATAAACCTGTAGTTGGGGAGTTCGTAATCAAGGTAAGAATTTCTGGCATTTCAGTTGATGTTCACATATCCATTTATATGATATTTATTTATTAATTTTCTTAGTTTTGTGTCATATTTGTATGTCGTTAATCAAGAATGGTGGTGGGGTCTCAACTAGTTAGGTGTTCCTGCATTTCTCTGATGAACTGACAATTTTTAGTATGTTTAGTAGTAATTCTGTTAAAAATTTTTGTACATATTATGAAAGTTTCTATCTGTATAGCCTTCCTGCTAACACTTTGCTCAGTTATAGTAGATAAATTTGCGTAGTTTTTCTAGACTTAAATAAACATTTTTAAATACGATTCATTACACAATTTTTATTATTTTTGCAGTTGCATCGTGTCAAAACAGAGAGTAATCTACAGTATGTGGCTTTTTACTTATGCTTATAAATCATAAGATTGCAAAGATGAGTGTAAAGAGAACTTAAGGCTTGGTAAGATAAGAGAAAGAACAATCAGGTGCTTAGTTTGTACACTGTAAGATAAGAAAAAAAAAATGTGGTGCCTGGTTTCTACACTGTAGTTTTTTGCAGTATTAGTGAAATTAAGCTGAGTAACATTGCATGGAGCTATGTATGGTAAACTGAGCTAATCCATCATGTATGTATGTATGGTTGTGCATGTGTGGGCATGTGTCTGTGTGTGTGTCTATCTGTGTGTGTGTGTGTGTCTGTGTGTGTGTGTCTATCTGTGTGTGTGTCTATCTGTGTGTGTGTGTGTGTCTATCTGTGTGTGTGTGTGTCTATCTGTGTGTGTGTGTGTGTCTATCTGTGTGTCTATCTGTGTGTCTATCTGTGTGTGTGTGTCTATCTGTGTGTGTGTGTGTCTATCTGTGTGTGTGTGTGTGTGTATCCGTGTGTTATACTCTTTCTGCCAAGTGAGGTGGCACTATGGTAATACGTTGGACTCCCATTCGAAAGAACCTGAGTTCGATTTCCGGCCATCCATTCTGATTTCAAATTTAAATTTTTCATGGTTTCACAAAATTGTTCCAAGTGAATTTTGAGATATTTCCTCAACAAAAGTTATGGCCGACTCCTTTCCTTCCTAGCTCCTGCCCTTGGGTGAAGTTGTGTGTAACTGTCTCTAATGACCTTGCTGTAGACAGGACGTAAAGCCCAATAAAAAATAAGTAAAGAATACTGTGACTCTTTAGAAGAACCTCTGATAACATTTGTGCTATCATTCATTTGAGTTGTTAATTTTTTGCTGTAAATGGGAAGAAGAGGTGTAATATGGTACAATAGGCTGAGTGTTCTGCACATTTATGTCTATGACTAGGAATCCAGTGGCCTCTTGATGTGTTCAGCTTTGTGCGCTCAATAGTGTGTGTTATGGAAGCACAGCAGATAATGTGGTCTTACTGTGAAGTTCTTACTACTATTCTGCATTTTATTTTAATTTGTACAGAGTCATGGACAGGCAAAAAGTTATGAAAAATATAATTGTGTAAATAAATGTCATATTATATGGATGACGTACTATGGTGTATGAAATTCAATTAGTCTAAGCTAACATGATCTTGAAAATAAATCAATGCACTCTGTATTAAAAGGAAACTCACCCCAGCTTCGTTTCTTGTCTAGGTTTTCAGTGATTATTACGAGCGTGTAGTGGAATTTCAACCAATAGATACTTGGATTATTGATGAAGAAAATTCAGTGTCCTACACATTGGCAACGGATGTGAAGCCAACTACGTGGGACTGGATTGGCATATTTAAGGTGTGTGAAATATCTAACACATATACACAGCATGCAATTATAGTAGTGTCTGTAAGTATTATAAAGTACTTATTTTGTGTTCAATATGAAATAAGAGCTGTGAGAGATCTTGTCGCACTTTACTCTGTTGAGGCAGGTATCCTTCGGGAACTGTGAGTGAAGTTTGGCTAGTTGGCATGAGATAGGATCTCTGAGGGGGAGTTAACAATGTGGTCAAGAGAGTGGGTAATGGAGCAAATATTCATTGGTAATTCCAGAGTACAAGTGGATATGTTTCTTAAACTTAATAATTGAGGGTAGGCTGTTTAATTCCACTCACCTTTAAAAGAGTTTCTTAAGAAGAGAGCGCTTGAGCTTTGAAAGTCTCGTGGACTCTTGCATAGCCTCATTAATCAGCTGCTGGACCCTAGGATGAGGTGCGGGCTCAGATTTAGGCAGTGTTTTTAGTGGGTAGTTAAAAGACAGCGAGAACAGATGAATCTCTTGTAGCATGCAACTAAAATTGTCGCGCTTGCGCTTCGGTGGCTGTTTTCGATTTATTGTGCCTTGTACTGGTGGCACAACTTGGGTAAAGAGAGCCCACGGCTGGGTGCTTTCTCTGGTGGGGGAATTACTCCCACAGGTACAGAAATATTCTATAGGTGCACAATTGTCTCCGCTGTTGTGCAGCCTGCGATTTTTGAGTCTCTGTAGTAAGATCCAGGATTAGGATGGTTTCCTCCGACTTTAGTCACACTGAATGAAGTGCACACAAGTTCATTTTTGGTTAGAATATATTGAGGAAAATATGCACAGTACTCTGATGCGAGGCCGGAAGGAAGCCTGCTGACAGGCGGCGTGGTTATCTGAGCATGGGGTGGCTGTTGTGCCACGGTCAGTTTGCAGTTCTTGTAGCCTTTGCTCACTGCTGCGATGTTGGCAGACTGGTTGGTCTCAGCGGGGTGCTGCTCTGGAGGTGGTGGGTTGGTGCTTCACGTAGTAGTGAGGCTTCAGGGTGCAGGGTCTGGTTGCCTGACGGTTGTGGTTGGTGGTTCGGTTTGTTTGTGCCCTGTAAGCACAGGTTGGCGGGGAGGGGATCCTTCCTGCTGATTGGCCCTCCCTTGGTGGTTGCTTTCATGCTGAGTTCTTCCTCTTGACTATAGTGATGTTCATCCACTTGCATGAGGTGGACTCAGAGTTGGAGGGGGCTACGCTCTTTGTGTGTGACTGGACCTTCTCTGCTGCGAAGGTGTGATCACTCCAGGAGTCTGCTGGTGGCGTAGGTTGCTGGGGTTCTTGATAATGGATAGGTGGACTGGTGAGGTGCGAAGGCCTGGTGAATGGTTTCATGCTGGAGCAGCAGACTCTTCTGATGAATCCATTGGAGTCCTCCACCCAGTACACTTGACCCTGTTGTATGACCGTATAAGGTCCTTCCCATTTGGGTGCAAGTCCAGCGTGAAAATGGAAAATGGTGGATGTTGCTGGAGGGAGGCAGGTTCTTGAGGAGGATTGGCTGGCCCTCTATAACTGTCGTTTCTGGCAAAGTTGTATCCAGCAGAGGGTACTTCCGCAGGATGTAGGTTTTCTGGTGCTGGTTGGCATTGTTAGTGTGCTACTGAGCGCAGGTCTGGATGTCCGCTATTGTGGGCATCCTGGTGGGAGCTCGTCTCCACTTCCATTCTCCCGAACGCTTAAGGTTGAAGCCCAAGAGTAATTCATTACGGGTCATCTGGATTGCAGCGTTGTTCCTGGTTCAAAGATTGTTGAGTATGGTGGGCGGTTCTTTGTCCCACTGCTGGTGGTCCTCTTGGAGATGGAACCGAATCCCTTTATTCAGCTCCTGAGTTGTCCTTTCCCTGTGGGATTAGTATTGGAAGGATATTTAAGTGTTGTGAAATCTTCGGCTTTTCATTGGGCACAGGCAGAGTGCCACTAGTGTGTTGCAAACTGGGGGGCCGTTTTCTGTGAGAATGGTCTGGTGATATCCCCATCGAGCGAAGACATCACTTTCAAGTCTGGAGATATGATGTTGGCTTTGGTGCTGGGTAGGGGAAATGCTTCCACCCAGCGAGAGAAGAGGTCGGTGACCACTAAGATGAATCTCTTCTCTGTAGTGCTTCTAGAGAATGGTCCCGTCAGGTGGAGCGCTATCTGCTCCCATGGTACTGTAGCTCTGCGGAGCTCGGTGTGTATGTGGTACTTGGTTTCAGGGTGGTGCACCCTTGACACTGGGCTATGTATGCAGGTATGTCCCGGGTACTGCCTCTTCTGGCATATCTGCTGTTACTTGCTTCATTGTCTCTGTGGCTCCAGTGTGTCCAGCAGCGAGTGTGTGGTTGTGGTAGTAGAGGCAGAGCGAAGGGTGCAGTAAGTGATGTACCAAGAGTTTTTATTTGCTGGTGGAACTTAGCTTAATCCAGGCGTAGCCATGTTCTTATTTGTAGATGTGAGATTAATTGGCTAGAAGTTTCTGGATCTCTGGATCGTTCTGCTGCTCCCTAATGTAGTGGGCCTTACTCCCTCCTCGTTACCTCCATGGCTGTAGTGGAAAATAAATTATTTCCCTGCTCAGTCAGTAGAACTGTCTCTTATCGTACAGGGTGGAAATGGGGTCTCCTCCAGTGGGTTCGCGCAAAAGAGAATAATGACAACACGTGTAAACAAAATAGGCCTCTTGTAATAAAGAGTAACCCCAGCGATTGCTTGATACGAACTTTACTAGCACCACACTGCAACACTTACAGCCAGTTTTACATAAGCGTTGATGGGTCCGACCGCCGAAAATAGTCAACTAAATAGAAACATGCTGTAGTGCAACTCTTACGTGGCTCGGACACTCCCGAAAACACGTCCACCCTACTCCGATTCTACCACACTAAGAAGGAAAACGCTGGTCCGGCACTTCCGCAAACCTTCTGTTCGGAAGTCGCCCAGGATGACCAACGCAACTCCTTCACCAAAAAAAAAACAATAATTTTCCTTACCGGTGTATCCAGATCAGCTTTAAAATTAACAACATGCTCCTTAAATTAAATCAAAATTAACAAATCGAAAAACCGTTATTCGTTACAATTCCCAATATTCTTATAATATCCTCATCCTCTCGTACCATGGCAGTTGGCACCTCTACCCGCCTGATGTCACGCCCGATCACGTGCCTGACGTCAGGTCAAAATGACCGTTAGCGCCACCTACTTCTTGCACACCAAATAGCGCCCACAGCAAGCCATTGACACAAAAAAATAATTATTTACTGCATTGAACATCCAGAATCTCGTCCTGAGTTGTTTGAGCCGTCACTCGACTACCTTACTCCGATTTTCATGCCTTGCAGAAACCTACCGTCATTATACAAGATGTGTCAAAATACCTTTTCTCAAAATGAAATTTCCTTAATCCTACACACACATCATCCTACT
>PNEQ01059379.1:0-19220 GCA_003012365.1 Medauroidea extradentata
TACCGTCATTTCACAAGCACCACATTGAAATCTTTATTTACGACACACGTGCGTGCCTGGCTCGCAGGACGAAGAGGGAGGAAAGATAAAGAAGTGAGAGGTCGGCCTGCTGCATTGCATCTTTGCTCACGCACGCGCGCATCGCTAGCAACATTTTACTACACGGAACTTGCCAGATATTTTCTGTGGGATTATTAAAGGCTAAGTAGCGATGGACGACTTCGTTATAAAGTTTAATACTGTTCTAAAATATAATGTGATGAATTTAAATCCAGCAGAAACGACTTTTTATGTCTTTTAAGCAAAAAAATAATTAATAAAAAATTATTAAATTTTTTTTAAAAAATCCTGTCCGAGTTATCCGAAGTCCGGGACATCGAGGTCCGAGTTATCGAGGGTTCACTGTATTTAGGATTTGAACAACTAAGTTATCATCATGTTTTTCACTTCAATTTGTAGAAAAATTTGTTGTGTATTTGTGTGTGTGTGCATGTTTGTGTGCATGCATGTACGACTAAAGAGTACTAAAAAGTTATAAGGAATTACGTTATGCAATTTTATGTATGTATAAAGTGGTATAGTGTATATTTCCACAGGCTTGTATACATTAGTAATTTTTTTTAATTTAAAGAATATTGCAGACAATTTGGTGTTCCAAAAGTATTACATGTAGGCAAAGCAGTGAGCAGACTGCTAGTACAAAAATAAAATACAATGAATTCAATCTCTGTATTTCATACTTTGCAAAAAATTATTACCGAACTTTTTTGACTGCAAAATTTGACTAAGTACTCACCCAATCAAAGAAGCGTAGCCTGATACACAGAAATTTACTGTCATCTGCACACTGCTTTGACTACACTCTGAGCAGCAGTTCAAAATTCCACTGAGAGATGGCTTAAGTTTAACGTCGCAATGACGCGCAGTTCACAGGGATTGTTTTTACATTCCACAATAAAAATTTAGTCTTATCCTAGACATAGAAGTATTAGAAATGACTTTGTTTGAATACCGTAAGATTTTTAAAGTTATTCATTTTCTTTAAAATTTTACTTTTCACAGTTTCTAGCCTTCGTATTTGTAATTTCATTTAACTAGGAAACAATAGTTTGTTTGTCCCAGTTTTGTTATAAGGGGCAAGTAACATTACGTTAAATGTTAGTTGACCCATTTTTCAAAACAGGGGTTTCATCTTACATTCCTGTGTTTGTTAATGGTAATTTTGTGTTTCAAATTTAAATGCGTGGAGCAAAGTGAATGAATTTATTTACATGCTTCATAACAGTAGCAGTGCATGTTGTATGCATATATCTTATGACAACTAATCCATGTTTGTAATTTGACTATTTTGGCATGAAGGACAAGCACATTAAAAATCTGATTTTAAAATTAGAATTATACTAAACACAGTATGTAATAACATGCATTTATAGTTTACTGTATATTTTTTAGTCCTAAATTATTGTATATATACTCTGAAGTTAGGCGTAGCCCAAAATCACATATAGAACACATGTAGAGATATTGTTTGTATAATTCATAAACATATGAAGACAATTTGCTATCATTATGCCATAGTTACAATATTGCGCCTACACTTTTGGCGAGTATAAATTTTGATATAGACTTTATGTTTGCGAAATTGATTGAATTTTTTCTGCGACCGCCCTACTATTACAATGGGAATAAATTCATACCACTACTTTTTGGTGCTAATTTTGTGACGAGTTGGGTCGGCTGAAGAAGCTACACTGTCCTGGTCACAGCACCAAAAATATGTAATGCGGCGGGATGGACGCCACACTATCAAACCATCCTGGTCACGTCACCATTTATATGTGTAGCATCGACTCTGCATGATCAACTTGCTCACTAATGGCCAAAAGTGATCAGTATAGTGGTCCGTTAAAAATATTCTGCAGTACTAACATAACTTGAAACTCCAAGTTGTCATGACTGTTGTTTTTATTAAACTTTAGAACTAGACTTCTACATACCGAAACAGTTTAGACAGCAATGCTGTTAACTTTATATGATCCTCAAAAACATGACGCTCCTGGGAGAGAACAGCTCTGACCAAATACTTGTAGAAAAATTTAGACAAAGGTCCCATAACGTTCAAATACGCCACAACATTTTTAGACTCACACCTCGCCACCTCTCTCCCATACAGACCATGTACCGTTCCACACAACCATCTTCCACAGTGACTGAGCAACAAGTAAGCGTCATAACCGACCCCCGCGATGCTTGCTGTCTCCCTGCAGCGCCCCTGGTGGCCACCTAGCGCACCAAGCAAAAAAAAAACGTAACTAAACTAAAACTTCATTAAATATAGTGAAAAATTACAATGTTTCCACTTTTAAACTACATCTGAAGCAAAAATATCTCTTTCTGAAACACGATAATACTTTCAATTACAAAACAAATTAAAAAATTTTGAGCTGCATGTCCTTTGATTGGCCCACACCGGCCCGCACAAAACATATCACTGTCTCTCTTGCGCACTCGACGAGCGGCCGCACACGTGCGCTCCAGTAGAAAATACTGTTGAAATCTAAATTTAGGCATGCCAGAAACTGGGTAGGCACACTTGTGCCGTTACACAAAACTAGCCAACAATACACCCAGCCTGAAGTTAAAGTACAATATTAGTTCATATATATAAACTGCTGCAAATGATTATACTATATTAAAATTTCAAAGGCCATTACTTTTTGGTGCTAATTTTTGCTTGTAACAAAAAAAAACCTCAGCCTGATAATACTCTGACATAATTATTTCCGCTAGAAACTTAATCAATAAAATGCCTATTATTTTGGGATAAATGTACGGAATGCCAAGGAAGATTGCAGTGAGTAAATTAAAGAGTCGATGTACAGAAACCCATATTATAAAGATGTTAACACAAGTCTTTATAACTGAGGCTACTCTTGTTGATAGCAGTTATTCAAGAACTGTATATTGAATGAGTGAATCTGGTAAATAATTTCTTGCAATACTTATACAAGCCAATTTTAAAAGTGGCAATGTGATGTTTACGTCCAAAGGAAACACAAACTAACTGAAAAAAGAAATTAAGCAGGGATTTCGTGAGTTCTCACTTTATCCCTAACTGCTCACACATTGTAGCTATTTACAGTACTATTTCTGTATATTCAGAAATTCATATTTTTAATTACTTGGTGCAAACATCGCTTTGATGCATTTCTAAAACATCAGGTTTACCCATTGTTTACACATATTTTTGTATTGAATAATTGAGTATGAATTTTAATATGCAAAATAACTTTTTAGCACAGTAAATCTACACTTAACACAATACTAACATATTTATTTATAAAAATTTTTTGTATTGTATTTTAAAAATATAAATGGTAATTTCCTCTGAAAATAAGTTTTTAATGATTAGTTTTTTTTTTTCTAGCTATACCATTCAGAAGTTTTTAGTTTATTTACATAAGTTTCAGTAAGGTTGTGTCTGAAAGTTTGCTTATTTTTGTTCTTGAGCACATCCACCAGATCCATTGACATTTCAGGGCAGTTGAACACTTGAATAAATAGGTAAATTTTAAAATATATGGTTTGTTTGTTAAAGGCCCAGTTCACCTCAGTTTTCGTCTTTTTTTATTTTGTATTTGTATGAGATATTTTTTTTCTTATTTTAGACGTAAATTGTGATTAAATCTTTCACTTAGGAAATTTGTGTATCTCTCATAGTTTTTGTGTAACTGGTCGTAAACGTCAAAATTTCCACTATACGGTTTTATGTACGCTACTAAAACCAATTGACAAACCAAACAGAAAAAATTCACAGTCTTTGACAATGTTGTAGGCTATGATTTGACATATATAAAAACAAAAAATAAAATCTTTTTGTATTTAATAAAAATTGCTTTTTTTTTAATGAAAATTTAAAATTTTAACAATTTGAAACAGTTGTGCAAAGATTGCCAGAGGGATGAGACGTGTGAACTGTATGCTCCCGCGGTATCTCCTTCAAGTTTATATCAACTGACATTGTAGTTCTCTAAGTGTTTATTTGCAAAGTTTCTTGATCTTCTTTAAATTAACATTTCTAGTTTCAAACGCCACTGCTTTGTTTTTTTACCTAATTCAAACCTAAATTTGAAAGTATGTTATCTCATACCACCACATGGTCAGACATGCATTAATTTTACATTTAGGGAGCTGGTCCAATTCAGCATTTCAGCTTCACTGTGAAATATTTGTTTCTGTGTGCATCAAATAATGCATGCTTTCCATTTTGAAAGGGGCTGCAACATTATTTCTACATAAACTGTATTTTTGTAATTTTCCGGCATCGATCCGCTCTGGCCCTCAAGACACTGACCTCAAAAAGCACACCTTGTGCTGGGCTGACACCAACTGTAGGGGTACAGTTTAGAGCTGCTACCATGCCCTTTCGCACCTCGTAAAACATAGGTTTCTGCTGAGTGCTCCCAGACTTGACTTTATTCCTACACACCACATTGCCAACGCAACATGTGTTTAGTAACATTGCTGTTTCACCCTTAAGGCTACTGCTTTCCTGCAATTTGGAGAACTGCACCAATAGTAATTAAATACCACCAGCAACTGCCAGTTATGTACAGGAACCGTAAGAAATGTGTGCAAACTGAATTCTTCAGAAGTGTTGCCTATATCTGTTCAAGTACCTAAGCCTCTGTGAGTAATTATACTACATAATTTTGCACTAGTTTACAATAATACTGGCAGTGTATTTGAGTAATTTTCAATATTGAATTTCTAACATCACGTAATTTATCTCTCCTGCCAGATTTAGGGAAGTTGCCGGCAGAACTATCCACGTCTGAGACCATCGTGCTACTCCATCCTTGGTCGGTTTATAGTCTACGTGACGCCTGACACCATCAACCACCTTAAAACTTTTAGACTAATTGCATTCCATAGCAGGCCAACGGCAGCAGCATAATGGCCTGCACCCTGTTTTGTCAGTCCCAGAAAACTATACGCAAATAGGCATAGTGCTGTGCTGTACCAAGAGCAGACAGAACTTCTTGGAAAATGGTTTCATGTTGCAGTGTCGACTGGTGTTCATGTGTCTAAGGAAAGTGAGACTGTCTAATATTTCTCAGCACTTTCTTTCTACTTAATAGAGATAAGAGATAATATGTAGAAGTTTTCTATGACAAATATCTTTACAATTTTCATTGAACAGTAACCAATCATTTGAAACCTAAATCATGCAAGTAGTAACCAACATGTACCATTGATCTGAACAGGAAAATGGCTGGTGATTGGGTAATGCCGTGCTCAGCATAGGTTATTACTGTATTCATAAATGCAGTTGCTACACTTGTGCGGGGTGTTATCCCATTGGTGAATATTTATTCAATTATTATTTTGTTATAAAATAAAACGCATAGACCTTTACATATATTTATTTTTGTAAAACAGGTAGTTAATTCTCGGCAATAAATTATAATATATTTTTCAAAAAATATTGAACAGGTGTGGTATAGGTGTGTGTCAAGTTTAAGCTTGGTACGTACATGCAGAGTGTAGTTGTTGGATCAAAGCCAGCAATTACAAATGTAACTTCTGTACCCACCATTGAAATGGAAAGAACTGAAGTTGAATAATAAATTATACTTCCTAGAATTTATTTGGTCTATTTTATTGCCATGGGTGAAGTAGACATTCAGTTAGTACACTTGTGCACAAACAATTTTTTTAAAGTCAAAATTCTTATCTTTTGTTGTTTAAGTCGTTGAAGTTTTTTGTAACCTACAGAATACACAAAAGACTTTAAAAAAATATCTGGGTAGCTTTTATTTGTGTGTTGTTCAGTAGGTATTAAAAATATTTTTTTAAGTTTGGAATAATGTCGTCCTAGTAAGTTCATTTTTTAGGAATATGTTCAGTTGTGCAAAACGTAAAGGCATATTTAAGAAATTAATCAGTACTCATTTGTGTTGGACCTGAACACATCCTATTTTATTTCATTGACTCATGTTTATTGTGAATTCATTTAAGATATTTTATTCATTGTTGTTTTGAAGCATGTAAGTTAACAAAAAATTTTTTCCGGCATTAAGGCTATATTTTTTAAAAGAAAATTAGTTTTGGGTTTTTTTTATTTTTGTCTAGTGTGAACATTTTGTCACAAACATTGTTTTCCTCTTATACGAATACATATCAGCCTGTTCATGGTCAACCTTATGCACTATTGTTTGAATTTGTATTTTTATGTTTCTAAATTGAATGATTAATTACTGTGTTGATTCAATCCATTTCATAAATAATTGACAGAATGACTACACTAATTTTATTTGCTGTCTTGGATACTCATTATAACTATATGCTTCAAATTTGAATAATATTAAGAATGTTTATTGTTGAAATATGTACATTATTTGCTTGTGAATGATTTTTATATGGGGAAAATGTGTGTGTTATTCTCTCTGCAAGGGTGGAAGATGTCCCGCAGTGCCAGAATTATTGCTTTTGTATGCTCTTCCCCTCTATGTGTGATCTGGGTGGTAGTTATGAAATTAATATGTAACTAAATGTGCGCAGGAAACACAGAGTAAAAAAAAACTTATGGCTGTTTGCATTTGTAATTAATAATTTATTTTAAGTACAGGCCATTTTCCCACTCTCCCTTATTACAAACAAGACTTAAAGTGTTGTGTTATGTCTGTTGTAGTTACTAATTTAATAATTTCTTTATAGACCAGATACTGCTACGTATATTCAAAAAATGGAAAGAGAAAGAGAAGCACGTGAACGTGGTGAAACTAAAGACAATCGTTCTTTCCTGGCAAAATATGTAAGTTACTTGGAACTGTTTTTTTGGAAATTACTTGACTTTCTTTTGTATGTTTTGATATGTGTTGCACTGTTTTTAATTCAGACTGTAATTTTTGGCATTCCAATGATATAATAAAATTTTTGTGAACTTTGAAGTTCGGTAAAGTATTTTTTGTTGTTTACCAATAATTCAGTTTTAATGGTAGGCAGGCTACAGAGGTGTGAAAATTGTACAATGCAGTTTTTAGCTAAGTGCAGTGTAGTGTGCTTAAGTATGTACATACATACTGTATTCAACTCTTTGAGAAACAGTATTTCTCTTTCAATTATGTACCAGTATGTATCTTTCAATAATACTGTATGTATACAGCTAAATACATTAGGTACCTGTTGTTATGACATGCAGTGGTAAAACACAAATAAAAATATGATTAAAAATACAAATAAAATGTATACTAGACATTATTTTAAAATGTGATGTTACACAAAAATTGTTACTGAATCATGAAAGATTGAACCTTTAAATCTTGAAATTTAACCAAAAAATTCTAAACTGCAAAATTGTAGCAACAAATGTGTTAAATTTTTTTGATAAAGTAGTATTATATAATTTTACACCTAAATTTAAATTAGTGGATGTGCTCCATATAAGAAGAAAATGTTAAAATACCAGTTATGTTCTTAGCTGTTCTGTTTCTGATCAGTTAGAATATGTCGGTATTTGTGTGTAGTCTTCCTTTTCATTTAAATAAATTGCTGGGAAATTAATAATAATAATAATATATGCCTTTATTCATGTATACTTCTTCAATTTTGTGTGCTCAAGCATTTCAGGATATAAATATATGACGGTAATTTATTGGTTAGAACTGAGTATCATACATATGGTTTTGTAACAAACATTTTTCAGGAGGACTATACCTTAGTAAAGTTTAAAATAGAACATAATCTTCATACAACTTTGTGAATTGAAGCATGAGTAGAAAAGAGTAGCTGAGGGAAGGCTCATTGCTGGAAAGGAGGTTACTCACGCATCTACTGACACCTTATGTAACAGACTGAAAACATAGCTCTCTACATGCCATGCACTTACTATTATGACTGCTGTATCATTACTAACCTTGCACTTCTTTCTTGCCAAATTCTGTAGCTATTTTATTGTCTCTCGAAGCACAAGCACTTGTGCAACACTTAGGTTTCGCGCTTCATCTAGCCCTATCTCATTCAGTCTAGTTCAAGTCAAGTCCATTACTCCCACACTGACTAGTTTTAGTTTGACCTTTTCTGTTGGTTTTGTGGTGAATTATTATGATGCATCATTACACACTGTCCATTGATTATCTCAAAATATGGAGCACTGTGTTTAACCATCTCCTCTTCAGACTCGTTAATCCCAGGGATAGACTTCGGTGATAACATTGACGACAATTAACTCTGTCGCCTCTGTGTGGAGTGTATTCATTAGGTGTTTGAAATGCATGTCAGTAATCCGTCAGAGAATCTGAAAATCTAACATAAGTTTATATCCTTTTTCTATTCAGTAATTTTGATAAAAACTAACTTTACAATATCTCATTTTATTATGCCAAAATGAATACCATTTTTACCACTGCTCAAATTATCTTCTTTTACTGGCTTGTGAACTTGATGCAATTTGCTAAATGACAACTGACTTAATGGATCCATTTTGTAAGTTGAAACTCTGTAGGCCTACTGAGGAATTTCATGTGGGAAAGGAGGTTGATACCGATTGGAATTAATTCCATTACGTCGTGTACGAGATGAGGATATGTACTTGGAAATCTCTTCTCTAAACTTCTGAGGTGATATTTATATTATACTAACCTAATGAATTGGTGTGGTAATTTCTTCTATACTATAGAAATATATTCCTTGTCTGTCACTGGTGTCGACTTGTGTCTTGTGCATTCGTACAGGATTGTTAAGTGCTCTTGTGAGTTATTTCTACTTCGAAAAAAATCTTTCACTTAAAAGATACACCTAAAGTTTGTCCTGAACTTTTTGATTCCTGTACTGTCTCAAATACCTTATAGAACTTCATGTAAATATGAATGGAGTCCATTTCCTTGTTCCACCAGGGCAAAACACTTATCTTTCAAAAGCAATATATTGCTACTTGCAATCTTGAAAACATATAAATATTTTTCCGATCGACTGAGAAATAAGGTAGGGTTTTCAGTTTCACATCCACGAAATGTTGACAATTTCTACAATTGTAATTGGGGTGTACTGTATAGGTGCTGGTTGTGCTACTGCCCTGGTTACATTGGGGGCTGATGTCAATGTCTTCTGCTG
The DNA here is from genome assembly GCA_003012365.1 of Medauroidea extradentata. Lineage (NCBI taxonomy): Eukaryota > Metazoa > Arthropoda > Insecta > Phasmatodea > Phasmatidae > Medauroidea > Medauroidea extradentata. The sequence continues at coordinate 9,115 of PNEQ01059379.1, forward strand.
TAGTCTTGAATGAGTTTAGTGATTTCTCTAATTCATGAACACAATTTGGCACAGTTTCTAAAGCTTGATGCTCCATTTATGCTGTACTATAAGCAGGTACATATCTAAGCTGCATTCTTTCCACTCTATCATTCAATTTGGCAATTTCATTTTTAGTTATTTTGGTGTACTCATTTCTTAGATATTTTGCCATCTCTTAACTTGTTCAATTTGTGTCATGACACTTTCATGAACATGTGTTGAGCCTTCAATTTGAAAGGAAATTAGTTAAGTCTGAAATTCTGTTCTCGTAGATTGTAATTCAGAATGAAGAGTAGCTTTTAATTCAGATTGTAATGTATCAACTGACTATTGACTGGCCTGAAGTTCAGTTTATAATCTTTGAAACATGTTTATTATTATGTACATTGGGTCTGTCTGTAGCAAATTTTGTGCCAAGTTAGAAATTTTAGATGAAGGTATTCCCGATGTGGGTGCAGATAATTCGCGAAATCCCGTACTTGCTATTATGTACATTAAGAGAAACTCTTATGTACTGCAAGATTTATGGCTGAAGATTCAACTACCTCATCACTTACTATAGCTAATCTTTCATCCTCTCCTTTTGCATTATTACTGCTATCAGTTCTATAAAATAAGCTAAACAATAAAAATTGTAAGTTTCAGCTTGTTTACTTTGATCAGATAGTTCTGCTGCAAAAAAAGGCTCTTTGAAATTTCAGTTTCTTGCAGGATGTTTGTTATCCAATGTTCACTGTGGCTACTATGCTGGGGCCAGTTTGAAACGTAACATCCATTATTACTTGTGGTCATTAAAAATAAAAATTATATACCAGGACTGACTATAGAGCAAAATGAACCATTTTGTTTCTAAATCAGTGGGTGATTCGTAGGAGATGCAAAAGACTGAATAATATTTCAATTTAATTCATATTTTGAGAACAAACTTGACTGAAAAAATGTACGATATAATCTTTTGTTAAATACAAACCCGTACTAGAACTAACATCTTTAGTCCATTTTCATTCCTGGAATCTAAACACTTCCATAGAAAAAAAATTAATATCCAGGTTACTTTAGTGAAGAAATATTGACTTCCAATACATAGACTAGAATAGAGTAGTAGAACAGTTTTGATAATTAACTTAAAACGTACATTGAGCAGTGCCGTTCATTACAGAGTGTAGTTGGAATACATTGTGATTTTAAGGTTACAAAATTATAGGACAGTACCGGGTAGTTCAGCTAGTAATTTATGAAAATCAGGTCTGTGTATTTCATTGGAATGTTTTTCAAGAATTTATTTATCTTGTGATGATTGTCACAGCATATTTTGTAGATATAGGCAAATTGAACAATCTTCTTGAACATTAGAACTATGCAAAGTATAATGATAATGTATCTCCTGGGACAGCAGTGGACTGTCACTCGGGTGAACTTGGATGCACGCAGCAATCTTTAGTTTGATTAAAGGCTAGATGTTAACGCAATGTCAGTCCAGCAGAAGGTTGGCCATCTGGATGTGACTTTGAACCTTTACCTTCTTGTTGAGACCATATAATAAAAAAAAAAAAAAAAAAAAAACAACTTTAAAATTTCCAAAAAATTGAGAAAATTAAAATAAAAGAATATTAAAAAATGTGAAAACAACAGAGCTTTTCTTTTTCGTAAAAATGTTTTCAAATTACCATCAGAAAGTGCAAAAATTAGCATTATCCTGTGTGCCAGAATTGTATAGGTGACACATTTGTCATCAATCTGATCAAGTTCTGGCACTGAATAGTTATGAGATGGTGTTGACTAAGGGTGTGCAAAGTTGTGGTGTAGCATTTTTTTTTTGTTTTTTTTTTTTTTTTAAGCGAAGTCAAATATTTTATGGTTTCTTGCAACAAACATTATGTTTGCTGTGCTATAGTAACACTTTCCCATGGTTCAAATGTGGCTCTATATAGATCTCAGAGCTGGATGATCTGTTTTCTCAAGTTTTGATGTAATGTCTTTATTGTACCTTAACAGTAAAACGGAATACATATACTGTATTTTGCAATGGAGAGAAAATAAAAACTTCAAACTTTAAAGCCAAGAAGTATATTACTTTAAAATTTAAATTGCACTTTATTACTTGTTCACTCAGAGATAAAAATTTTGTTTTTCATACCAGTTAGCATTTTGAATTTTTAAAGCATGTTTTGTACTCTGCTTCAGATTTACTCAAAACATTGAAATAAAGACAAATACAGCTTTTTTTTACAACTTTGCACAGATCACGAGGATCAAGACTAGAAATGTTGTCTATAAGGTTAAATATACTCCAAATTTCAAATGTACAAGTACTTACAAGGTTTTACTTGCAGGCAAGAAAACAAAACATTTGGAAACAGTCAATAGTAGATTACCATACATTACAGTTATCGTATTTATCTGCATATTGTACACCCTCGCATGCTTTACGCATAATATATTTTGTGCCTGAATTTATAGTAAAATATTTATAGGTAGCATAAAAGTGATAGTTTGTATCGGAAGCAAAAAGTGGTTGTCTCGGAGCATTGCGGTTGTTTGTCTCAGGACCATAAAAGTGTTTTTTCTCTCGGGAGCACAGAAGTTTTTGTTTGTCTTAGGAGCACAGAAGTTTTTGTTTGTCTTAGGAGTAGTGATTGTTTGTCTCAGGAGCACAATAGTTGTGTGTCTTAGAAGCACAATAGTGGTCGTTTGTTTCAGGAGCACAACAATGGTAGTTTGTCTGAGAAGCACAATTGTGATTAATTGTCTTGGGAGCAAAAATATTCATCATCTTGTGCGCCTCTTGTTTCGAACCTAAAAATTCATAAAATGTGCGCAAGTTACACGACTAGACGTGGTAGGACTTGCATAACAAATCAGCATGACAAATTATGTAGTTCAAGGTGAAACTGAGGCTATGCATCGAAGTTTCGCACGCTCCTATTGATGACATATTTTATGTTGTTAACTGTGCTACTGTCCTGGATATCAGTTTTCAGAACTGAGCACCCTTATTTGTTAATTTCTTTTACAGTGTATTCCTGCAAGAATAGTAGTGTACAGTTTTGGGGTAACATGCATCTGTACAACCGTGCACGTTGATTTGCGCTTACCAGCCTTATATAAATGGTTATCTGTAGATTTGAAAGTAATATTTGTTTTACTTTTTTGTGTTTCTGTAGCAAACTGCTATGCATTATTTTTAATAATAGAGGCGTATTTTGTAACAATTAAAAAAAAAAAAAAAGCAAACCACTGCAATTAAATTAAGGTGGAAGTAGTGCAGCTGCCTGTGGAGCACTGCATCTGACTGTACAATACGCGGAGCTCCTTGGAAACCCTTTTTGAACATGTAAAAGTTGTCAGAAAGGTTCAATTTGAGTTGTATAAGGAAGAGGAATGAGTATAATTCATAACACTCTTTTTTTTTTAAGTCTTCAGTAATTTGTTCTTGATTGAGTGGTGCCAGTATTACTTCTACTTTAAAATCAGCGGATACACTTTTTTTCTTCCCCCCCCCCCTCCCACACTTCAGAGTCTTTTGTATTATTCTCAGTGTCTGGTTCACAAAAAAATTAAGTTTTATTTCATTCAGTGAGGAACAGTAGTTTGCATATTCACAATTAATGTTACAACAACCTTTCTGGATCACCTCATGTGAATTTGGCATGGTAAACTGCTTTGCAACACTACTTAAACTAAAAATTATTTGAGAGACAATTTTTGTATTAAGCTTGTTGTTGTAGTTCTCCAGTCACACAGTCCTACATAGATTGTCTCGTCATTCACCACCACAGACAGTTAAACATGTTCGTCCACTCATATTTACTCACACCACTCCAGGAAGGTCACCTTTGTCCACAGTGAGCATGCATGCATGTAGTCTCAGTTTTATAAATTGTATCTTTTGCAGTTAAACAAAAGTCAACATGATATGATGGATGTGTCTCACTGTTACGTTCATTCTACAAGATATTTGCCCTAGTAGGACCTGCTGTTTGACGAGAAGTGTATTCATGTAGATACTTTAAAAATCTGGCAAGCTGTTTGAATCACTAGACAGATGACCCAGTGTTGTAGGCATTGTGATAGGATGAATCCCAGCATTTGCAACCTTGAGAAATCATCAAGTTGACACACATTCTGAACCCAAAACATATAGAACCAGTAATGCCTTAAATGTTCTTTGAATGTACTGAAGATATTAGAATAAAATTTTAAACACTGTTCTAAACTTGCTAAAGAATAATATTGGGAAAATAAAGTTGCAGAAATATTTCTTATGCTAAATCTCAATGATTGTGTGTTTATTTTGCTGGACAGAAATGCTTTTATTTAAAGTTCTATAAAATCTTCTTTTGTAAATGAATGCCATGGTTGTTTGTCTCCAGGTTAATAAACAGCTAAAATGCACTGGAGTGGCAGAGTGATTTAAAATTCAAGTTATTTTTGGAATGTGTGATATGAGACAGTTGATGGAATGACAAATGGTGATGTTCTGTTTGCAGTGGATGTACATAGTTCCCGTGCTCATCTTTGTGCTGCTGTCTGGAGCTGTGAACCCAGAAGGGGCTGCAGCTGGTGGAGGCGGGGGTGGCGGTGGTGGTGGAGGGAGATAAACCTCCGCCGTAACTTGGGCTGCACGCACGCTCGCATGTGTTTTGCATTGTGACACAAGGGTGTGCACATGCACAGTGCATCGTACTAACACTTGTGTGGCTTGAGGCTGGCACAGGAAGTGGCACAGATTGGTGGTGATGTCTAGGGAAGTAAGCTGTCTGCCTCTGTGTGATAGTTGTTCACTATTTTCGTTTACCAAAAATTTTGTGCTTTGGTAAGATAATTCTTATCATTGGCACCTTTTTTTCCCCTTCCTTATGGTTTTTCAGTTAAGGTAGAGTTTTTTAAATTGAATTTCTAAATTTTATCACCTATAACTGTAACAATTTAGCACGAATAAAGCAACAGTATGTATAAGCTGCTAGGGTGTTTGGAGATTGTTTAAGACATGTTATCAAGACTTTTTAATTATGTGTAAAACTGTCATGTTTGTTTGCACTGTCTCATGAGTTCTTGGGATTCATTGCTTTTATAATTACATTAAACTGCTCTAAAATTGTTATTGTAATACAGATTCTGTTTTTCAGACATTTAATGTTGATAGGCTCAGGTTAATTTTTTTCTTCAGATCTAGTCAGAATATGTTGATGGGTATGTGTGCATTTTGTGGTGTGTTCGTTTTTCAAAATGTTGTTGTTAAGTTTAATGTGGTTAATTAAGAGATAAGTCATTGATTGTACAACCTGAAGAAGACTATTTAATAAAAAGTATTATAATGGAAACACTTTTATTTAAGGCATTTTTAATATTTTTACAATATGTAGTTAATAATTGTTACAATACTATTAAATTATTGTAGCATGTAGCAATATTAAAGTCAGAATATATCAGGAACAAAAGGTTGAAGAAGTGTTGAAACTACTCATTGTTTTTTTTTTTTCTGATATAGTTTTAGTTTTTGGCTGCATTTAGAAATAATTTTTGTGTGCCCATAATTATTATCATTTATGTTTTGAGAAATATTTTTTAAGAGGCCTACATTCTCATGTCTGTAAGTTTGTACAGATATTTTCACGTACATGTTAATATTGGTAGTTATGAATATGTAGAACAAGAATGATAAAATAGACACTAATATAGTGAATTTTAAAACTGCACTTAAGAAAATAAACAAGCTAGTTTCAGTTCACAATTGTTTGTGGAAAACATAACTTGTTCATGTTTTAAGTTCTTTAACAAAAAGACACAAAGTTGAGGTACTCAAAGGCTGGTACTTCTTGGTAGTTACACAAATATACAAGGACAAACACATTGTTGCACAGTTCCCAGCAAATCAGTTCTGAGCTATTGTTTGAGGGTAGGGCTTTTACTAGTTTGGTGTTGGAACAGTAGCTCAGAAGTGAGGTGCAGGGAACTGGTCTATCAATACACAACCAAATCTCGACAACCCCCAGATTTCAGTATCAGATAATCACAATTATACCACCAGGATACCTTACACTCCCACATCTCTTTCGTTTGAATTTTCTTGCCACAAACTAGGGTGTGCTAGGCTAGGCCAACCAACAACTCATTCACTGTGGATGGATAATTATGAAGAAAGAAGAAATAGAGTTGGTTTCATAGTTAAAGAAGGGTGAAGAGTGGAGATGGAAGGTATAAGTGATCACCTGATACAGTTGATTTTGTATTGTAAAAGAAAAGAAGTGGAAATTTTGTAAGTGTATGCAACAACTGTAGGATGTACCATTGAAAAGGAAGAGTTTAAGGAACGTCTTCTGGAAAGGAGTTTAGGAAAATGGGGCTAACTAAGAGGTTCTACATTATTAACGGAGTAAAGCAAGGAAGTGCTTTAACCACTACTGCTTATACTACCAGTTGTGGAAATTACTATGAATAAATTGGAAGAAAGAATATGATATGTCTACATGTGAGATAACACTAACATTTTTCATCATACAATACTTAAGAAAAAAACATTTATTCACGAATAAACACACTCACCTTATCTCTCAAAAAACTGTGAACTCTGCGAAGCTGATCGCAGGTAGACAGTGAGCTGACAACAAGAAGCATCTGACATGTCTCTTTGTGTTGACAAGTGTAAGCTTAATTGGGCAGTCTGTAGGAACAGACATAGTTTGACAAAAAAAGTTTCTTAATTACCTAAAATACAAATTTATTGATTTCAATTTATTTTGATACTGGATTGTTTTATTTAAATATGGAAATACATGGAACTACATTTGGTACTTTGGTGCAAACCATACAAAGATTGAGGCAGTCAGTGTTAATGTGGAATTATGTGCAGTAACAGGCAGTGAAATTTTTTAAACATTGAGTTCAACAGTGCTCGTTTTATCTTGTACTGTGTAAACTGTTAGTGTTTTATAAAATTGTTTATAGTGTACCTTATAAGGTTGTATTCAATGGTTTAATCTTTTATTTAATATTTTCAGGCATCCATCCACCTAACCACTTAGGCCTTAATTATTTCCTTTATTTTTATTGTTTTTGTTTTTTATATTTTCTTTTGTGTAATTTATTGAAATTGTTACTAGTAGATAATTAGTTCGTTAACTTCAGGTATTGTTGACCGAGGTTTAGAAAGGTGATGTCTGATCTTTACCTGTATCAGATTTAAAATAATTAAGATTTATATTTAATTTAGTTTGTTTGGGTTGAGGTTAGTTTGTGTCTTTTAATTTTATTTTCTGTCATGATTTAAAGCAGTTTAAATAATTTTAACAGTAATTGTACCTGACTTCAGGCTGGGTGTATTGTTGGCCAGTTTTAGTGTTAACAGCACAGGTGTGCTTGCCCAGTTCCTGGAAGAGCTAAATTTAGATTGTAGCCCGTATTTACTACTTTTACTTTTCACTAGAGTGCATGTGCGCATCCACAAGTTGAATGTGTAACAGAAACAGAAATATGTTTTGCGCGGGCCAGTGTGGGCCAATCAAAAGACATGCTGTTAAAAATTATAACTTTATTTTGTAATTAAAATGTTTTTTATGTTTTAGGAAGCAATATACTTACCTGAGATTTGGTTTATAAAGATTGTGAATATTCATTATACTGTATTTAATATAGTTTTAGTGGGAGTGAATGATTGAGAGATTTTGGTTAGCGCTCAACATTGAGGTCTTTAGCGATGATGAGGGGTGATATGAGGTGAGTATGGAGCAGGGCCGTAATGAAAGTGCGGTGGAAACGGGAGATCCCCTAGAAAACTCGCCAACCAGTGGCACGATTCCCACATGCTAAAATCCAGGGACCGACCTCGCCGGGAATTGAACCAGGATCGCTCTTGGTGGGAGGCAAATGTTCTGACCGTTCTGCCACCGCTACCTCTAATGGAGAAGGAAGCGTGACGCTGTTAGTCGGCCATGCTGTTTTCAGCTTTTGAGCTGAAGTTTTTTGTCCGGTGGTTGTGTAATTGTTCATACTATGTTAAGAGGCTGTCACTGCAAATACGGGGACGTTTGAGGTGGGGGAAGTTTACTCCCCTTTATTTTAGTGCACTTAGTGTTTCAGACTGAGGGGGCCTAATGTCTACCTGAGTGTAGGGTAAATTTTATTAGTATTTCATTTGTTTATTGGTGTATTGTGCTGCATGAGGATGATTTTTTTCTTTCTTTCAATGTGAATCGGCCAACACCTCACGTAATTTCTTTTCGGCCAGTGTCACATTACAGTTACATTTGGAAATTTGTGCACTTTTGATTTGAACATGATGTAAACTATTTTCTGCAAAATTAAAAATTATGTAATCAAAATTTTGGGAGATAATAATTAAACCAACATGTGAAGAAAAAATTGTGTACGTCATGTATTGGGATCAAGCAGCCATATAAGCAACACAACCTACATTATGAAACGTAGTTAGCTAATTTGTAGTTTCAACCGGGGCTTGAATATTTTGCTAAAGTGACCAGCTACATTTTTTCGGTGCAGTAACCAGGATCCTGAAGGAATTTTGTAGAAAAAGGAAGACCCGTTACAATATAGACATGCCTTGGTGAAATTTGTGGCGTGCTGGGAATGCATGTTATTCCAGCATTCAGTGGGTAGGTGTTACTGTATTATTGTAAGGGCATGGCAATCAAGCTATGGGAGGGAGAATTGAAATTCTTATACTAAACCAATTTTTACACACTATTAAATACTTAATTATTTAATGACATTGAACCACCTTAATATAAAACGAAATTGTAGTTCTTGATTCATAACATAGCCCAGGCTTGCCGTTTTAACGGATATTTAAAGGTTAAAACGGACAGACGGATAATGTTAGATATTAATGGATATTTCTAACATCTGTGTTTGTCAACAATTGACACAAAAATTAGCGACGCACATGAATGGATTGACGAGATTCACTAATCTTTTTTGTGCTTATTTTAAACCTACAAATCTTTTCCTTTATTTTTGCAGAAAAGGTCATGCTATATACTGTACAAGCAAATATACGTAAATTTGTGTTTTATTTTATGCCAAAATAAATAAAAAAGGAAAATATTTAAAACCCCTCATAATGGCTGTACCCCATATTTTGTACCAAAAATTTTGGTGAAAACATGCGGCGATTATGTTAATAAATACGTGTATTTACATTTTATGTGCGGCACCATGATACAGGCAGACTACGTCTCATTTAAGGCCTTAATTAAACTTAAACATATATATTAATTTTTCAACAATAAGTAGTCAGTTGAACATGTTCGCACTCATTTTACAAATTTTTCCAAATAGGAAAACGGGTGGAAAGTTTCACTGCTACTTTACCGAAACAGATTAGAAAATAGTTCAGTCTGTAAAAAAACATTAACAGTAAATGGTTTCCTGTATAACATCTCAATTTTTCACAATACTATAATAATTTACTATACATATTAATTTCACTATCAAAATTCTACTGCGAGAATCTTCTAAAAAACTTCGGAAAAGTACATAGACGTAAGTTTGAATTATTACAGGATTTTACAGGATTTTTTAATGCTAATTACAGGATTTTGGAAATGAACTTGGTGGCATCCCTGACATAGCCCATATGGTAAGAATGTCAAATGAAATACAGTAGGATCTCGCTATAGTGAGCTCGCTTATAGAGAGATCTCTATTATAGCGAGGTATTTTTGAGAAACCGTCAAAAAATTATTAAATATTTTATGAAAAACTAAAAATTTTTGCACAGAAAGATCATGTGAATCAGGCTTGCGAAAGTTTCTTGCCTGTGTGAACCAGGCTTGCACGGACTATAGTGACGGTGATTCCTGCCACTTACTTTTGTTATCAGTTTGCGGCGCGGCTTCTGTCCCACTCTTCCCCCCACCCCCTTCCTTGCTCCGGCGCACGTGTCACATTTCTTCCGCCGCCTTGCTACCTCTCCGCGCGCGCCTTTCTGCCACCCTCCCACTTCAACCCTGCCGGCCAACAAGCACTGCTCTAAAAATAGAATCCCGCCCTTTCTGGATTTCCCCTTTTTTTACATGTCATCCTTTTCAATATTCCCATTGTGTTTTGAGGTCATTGTGCTTTCA
>PNEQ01059380.1:0-19220 GCA_003012365.1 Medauroidea extradentata
TATATATAGTACAAGACATATATAGGGGTATAGACTGGCACGATGTCGAGTGGATGACTGGAATACTCAATATATATATATATATATATATATATATATATATATATAGTACAAGACATATATAGGGGTATAGACTGGCACGATGTCGAGTGGATGACTGGAATACTCAATCGTTAATAAAATCTGAACTACTCATCAAAATTTGAGAAAATGTTTTTGCCGAGCTTTTGCTTTAGTTTCGAGTAAAAATTTGAAAACTGTTTTTAGAAAAATAAAGGCTTGAAACCACAAAATCTACAATAATGGAACAATTTTACTATGGTAATATCTTGGCCTCTACAATAACCGAATTAAAAAAAATAGACTCGCGTTTAGTTTTGAAAATAATTTTACTTTTCGAAAATTTCTGCACGAGAAGTTTACAGATGTTAACATTATTTTTAAAATTAAATCGCGATTATTTATAAATTCGGTTACTAGAGAGGCCTAGGTATTATCACATTAAAAATTATAAAAATTACAGTTTCCATTTTTGTAGATTTTGTGATTTCAAGTCATTATTTTTCTAAAAACAGTTATTAATATTTTACCCGAAAGTAAAGCATACTACCGCATAGGGCTATATAAATAAACGTCCGCTGATAAAATATCTACTCGGTAAAAGCTCTCTTAGAATTTTGATGAGTAGTACATATTTTATTGATGCTTGGCATTCCAGACATCCGGTCGACATCGTACCTTTCCATACCCCTTAATTCCTGTAATTAAGTGAGGACTATGAGATATTAGTTTAGGAATAAATACATTGAAACGGCATGCGTAGTTATTGGAAAGGTACCGAAGTATTTTTGCCGTACATAGTTTCCTATTTCTCACGAAAATCTACCTATACAAACTATTTCTAGTAATTTCAACTTGTAATACTGTTAATACTTGTAATACTGTTAATTTCATTTACTTAAGTGCTGCCAAATTCATTGTGAAACAAAAATTATTACAACTGGTAATCTGTAATTTAAAAAAGTGTTCAGCTTATGATTTGTAATTTAATGTGGAATAGGACTCCGGTGTATATTACAACTGGTACAGTCTTACATACTTTCGTGCACTCCACAAGGGGCCTGCATCTGTAGGGCTCTTCGTAGACTTGCCAACATTTTCAACCCTGGCCAGTCAGTCTTTTGATAAAAAACTACGGGAGAATCATTTTTAAAAATGTTATGCAAAGATATTTTTTCTAACGGTCTGTTGGCGTATGACACAGCAGATTTTTCATTGTCGTGTCAATGTTTCAGTACTAAACAATAAAAATTCCTAAGAAATCGGATCAGTTTTAATACAATAGCCACTGTAGCAAACTGAAGAACAAAGTGTACGACATTTAACCGATCTTTAGTGACACACTGAGTGAAGTGGAGCAGTTTTAAAACTCTTGTATTTATATTCGCGTGGACCCGGGTTCGAATCTAGGTCAGGGTATTCTGATTTAATTAAGTTCCTCTATTAACTGAGAAAACTTGTTACGAATACAGGATGGTACAACACTGAAAGAAATATGCTGATACCTCTGAAGCTTGTCGCTTGAGAGTTTCTGTCTCATATGCTGACTGTCACATGTCACTCAACATACACGGCGCGCACTCGACTCTAATCTCTTCCCCTTCCCCCGTCTCTTAGATATTATCCCTCACGAGATAAGGTTCGACCGGAGACATGTTATTACCTTATATTTCTCTTTACACTTTAAGTAGGGTCTACTTGACCAATTCAAAATATGAAATGGCATCTTATTCGTTTCACTGGTCAAGTGTGTTTAAGAAGAGTTATAAATAAATTAATAAATCTCGAAAGTATAATTTTTAAAAATGGCATAGTGTATTTGGATCTGCATGCAATATAATTGTCATAATTTATATGGTGTACCGATGTACAATTCAATTTTCAGATTTGAAATCCATTCACAGGTTGGTGGAATAAATTTCATCCTACAAAGTGCTGCCATCACGTGGCAGAGAATCTCACTAGACGTGCGGGACAATTAACCTTCAGCGGTATTTGTTGACACTTAACGTAGTGAAAAAAAGTAACAACGACGTTTGAGTTCTATGTCACATTTGTCATATTTGAACTACGTGTTTTCAGTAAGAGAATTAATGTGTACTATGCATTACATATTTCAAACGACCGTATATTAAAAGTTAGTTTTTAAAGCATGAGTTAAAACAAAATATTAGTATATAAACTAGACATAGCAAAAAAAATTGAACTAACACTTTCTCATACAAATATAATAAAGATTTAACTTATAAGTGGCCTAAATTATATTATAAGTAAGGTAAATGGGCTAAGCGCTCGTCAGCAGAAAGGACGTTAGGAGACGGTGGCGTACAAATGTTTCTTAATGACAATAACTATGAGAGGAACTGGCCATGGACATTGTTACGGAACCATCGCAGCACTTCTGTGGCGTGATTGTGGGAAACCATTGAAAGCGTAAATCAAGAAGGCGGGAGCCAGGGTACGAAGCTGTGTCTTCTCCCTTACAGTTCAGTACGTTACTATTTGGCCAGCAAGCTCGGTGTTGTATTAGTCATGTAGCTTTAGTTTGTACTGCATATAAACTGCTATTAACAATCCAACCATCAGTACGTGTATTGTCGCCGACAGGCTTAACATCAGTCAGCGTACTGTTGTGCAGGTATTGAACGAACAGATGCTGCATCCATATCATTTGCAGAGGATGCATAGCATTGGGCCGGCCAACTTTCCGAGGCGACGCCGTTCTGCAGAATGGTTCCCGCATCAAGAACAGATGATACCTGGTTTTGCAACGATCATTATCTTTACTGACGAGGCGTTCTTCCATCGGTATGGCATATTAAATTCGCGCAATAGCCATGTCTGGTCAGATGTTAATCTGTTTGCCACATTTACCCGCAGTCACCAGCAACGATACGGCATCAATGTGTGGGCTGGTATCATTGGTGATGTGTTAGTAGGGCCGTACCTACTTCCACCCCGCCTCGATAGCTACAGGTATCTTGTGTTCCTACAGGAAACTCTTCTGGAGTTATTACAGTATGTGTCATTGCAAACAAGACAACTAATGTGGTTACAGCACGACGGTGCCCCAGCCTATCGTGCACATATCTCCCGTACGTACCTGAACAACGCCTTCCCTGACCGATGGATAGGCAATGGTGGATCCATTGAGTGGCCTGCACGTTCACCCGACCTTAACCCGTTGGACTTCTTCTTTTGGGGGCTGATGAGGAGCTACGTGTATGAGACCCAGGTGCTAAGTGAAGATCTTGTTGGGCGGATCGTCACCACGGCTGGCTACATTTCCGACAGGCAAGGTGTCGTTACACGTGTCCGGCTAAACATAGTCCGTCGCTGCGAACTGTGTGTGGAAAATGGAGGCCGTTGAATCGAGCCATTATTGTAGGTGTCAATATGCAAATAAATTGGACGGATACATATGTGTGCTTCTCACTTATCTCGCTAAACTTCCCTGCACACGTATGTGGTAGCGGTGTTGTAGAGGGATGTGGGTGGCTCTGAACAGCAATGGCTGTCGAGCCATTTGGGAAAGGGGATGAACGTATGTGTATGGAGCAACGCCAGAATGTAAAGACGGAGGTAATGGGTGATCCCCGATTCAACCTACAGAACAGCGAAATTTTCCAGATGTGGCACACTAAGGTGATCTCACCGGGTATCGAACTCGCATCGCCTACGTTGGTGTAAAGAGAGATAGCCGCCTGACCACTGCCACCCCTGTAGTAGCAGTGCCTGTTTAGTAGCATAACCACACAGGGGTTGGGAAACGCCACTCGAATCTATCACATATACGTCTGTCATTGATTTTTTAGGAAACGGTTGGCCGGAGGGTGTTTTACCAAAGCGATCTTTTTGTTGTTTAACACATGTTCTTTCATAAACAGGCATCAAACCACGAGACAACGTTACGGGTACGAAATTCCATACGGTCGCAATCTCCCATACCCCGTTTTCCTACAAAGGAGATTGATTCGTACCAATTTCACGTCAGAAAACATGTCTTTGTAACCTAGAACACGTATCCTTATGATTTTTGCGATACGTCTAGCAGTTTTCCATGGGTTCATTAAAAACTATTCTGTACAACCATTTTCATGTGGTCGTAACGCCCTTAATATACTTTTCCGGCCAAACTGTTAAATGTAAACCCTACCTTATTTTGCATAAGGAACCGCCCCACAATGTTTTGTCGTTCGAATTCAAACTCATCCTGTATATGTCGTCAGTACAGCTGCTGGCTGATAGAAGTGCGAGAATACAAGGGTGGACCACGACCTGCGGCCAGCTGAGAGTAGTTATGTGTGGGTGGACTGGTGGAGTCCAGGGGGTGGTTATCGACCTTGCAGGGTCACCAGGAGCAGGGGGGAGGTGGTAACACTGAGTCTCGTCATGAAGTAGGTCGGCGACAACCACCGGTCCTACTGTCCTGCTATGCTATGTCTTGTACACTAGGGACACTGTCTCACTGTGGAAGATAACACTTGCCGATAGCACAGCGATGAGGCAAATTTAAAATGAGAAGTGTAAACTGAGGCTAGCTTCCATCACGACCTGTTCAAAATCGTTTGACGTAGCTTAGTGTTTGCTTCGTGTATACGAGAAAACACGTTGTGTTTAATTCAGCGATACATTCCAGGAACTGTTAAGCGCCTCGTTCTATCACGTGACGTGTGGTTTTAACTTCTGCTGTCCAGCAGTCGACGTATTGCACTCAGGTCAGCTGGCACGGACCTCTGCAACCAAGTCTGCAGGCAACCTCCGTCGTGAATTCAGCATGAAACAATATCAAATCCTGTATTATGGGCGTTTCAACCGTCAAATCTCATATTATTTTTTAATATTTGTACCAAACATTGTTTATCTTTCACACATTACACGTTAAGCCCCATAGTTTTTGCAAATTTACTCATCGAAGCCTCAAATGGCCCTTGCAGTGTAGCAAAAATCAAAAGTAATTAACTATTACATTTAAAATTACAGGAACTGAAAGTTAGTGTATCCATGTATTTTATGACGTGTTTGACCAAATATAGTTTTGAAAATTTCAGTAGTAGCCAAAAGTCAAATTTACGCAACAGTTTTTCTCATTTTCATCCATTTTTAAAAAATACAAAAATTTATCTCTTCGTTTTTACAAACGTGTCTTACAGTAGTAGTCCATACAATTTAGTATCAATATTAATTGTCTTATTTCTGCAAGTTAGTTTCTTTTTTTTTTATTTTGGCTACGCCGCAATAGCCGTTTTGCGACTTTGATAGGTGATTATGCTAAAACTATGGGACCTAATTTTTATATTTGGGGAAGAACATTTTATCTTATGTGTAAACGTTGAACAGTGTTTTGCATTAATATAAAATGATCAATTTCTATTAGGCCAACGTCCTTAAGAGGACGTGGTACATAATTCAACGCTAAAAGTATTAATAGCCTATATAATTGTAGGTTTCTTGAAGCCAGTTTGCGAAAATTAAACAATAGCAATCCTAGACAATAATTTTAGCCAACATTTTAAGCAAAGTTGTTTCCAGTGTTACGAACTTCTGACGCACAATCTCTGACGCCGGAACCTCGTGCATTTAACTGCGGCGCAAGAGATCACGCGTAACGAATTAGTAATTCTGAATAAATATTTTCTCATAAAGTTGGCAAATGCCATTATCTAGGATTGTCATTGAGTATTTTATCCATATTGGCTTCAATAAAAGCGTAGAAATCAATTTATGTGTTCAGCGTTTATTTATCAACCACGCACTCTTTATAAAACATTGGTAATTTTCTCCGTATACTGGAGAACCGCGTCTCGACGTCAAACGATTGTGGCTTCTTCACAAAGGTGCATCGCAAAACATATTTGAAACCGGATACTGCCTCAGGCTGCACCATATTCCCGTCTCTCTATGAACCTCTTGAATCACTGACTGCCGATGTTCAACTTGTTCGTGTCGCGAGACATCTTCCTCAGTAGCTCCTCCTAGCGGCTCGCACTCCAGTCATATATATATATATATATATATATATATATATATATATATATATAGTTCCCTGACCTGCCACAAGACATCTCCGCCTTGATCTAGCCTGCAAGAACCACAACACAGTATGATTAATAATGTCTTGATCCCAATTAACGTATTAAATATGAAGAACCTAATAAATTACACAGGTGTATGCTGACATATATTCTTAAACAGATCACGCCAATTCTTTTGATATCTTTGTTATTAAAGACCAACAACAATTCTAAGGCGATAGTTAATGTCTCCTTCTTCAAAGTATTCTTAAAATATCAGGCCCAAAACGTATTTACTACACTAGAGACGCTCCTAGGTGTGACAGACAAGGGCCTTAATTATTCAGTCTATCATCACGCTACTGAGTGTTAGAGTGACGGTATAGCCGGAGGTCAGACCTCTTCAAACATGTGTGAGTCTAGAAAGTGCTGTGCGCAGTGCAAACAAGGAATTAACTAACTCGCCCTGCTAACAACCCTCTCTGGGGGATTGTCCAAGCTACAGCTGCTATACCAGTCAGCTTTTTATGCCATAGCGGAGTTTCTACTCTGCAGTCGAGCCTTTTATTTAATATCGCCTCTCCCGCTCCGCCTCTATCAACATCGCTGTCTTCATTTCTTCTATTAAACACTCTCATCAGACCTGCGTTCAATTTAAAGTGTTGCAAAACACCGAGTATAAAACTGGCAAAACTTTATTTTGGCCTTTTGGGAATATCCTCTTATATGTCTTGTTGGTTTCACACTGGTATTAAAGGCAATTTTTTCATTGTGATATTTTAATGAATCTTCCAAACATTATATTTGAAAAATTAAACGATTATTTTAATATTAACACCCTTCTAACATATTTTTCTTGAATCGAAAAAAAAAAAACACAATACAACAAATATAGATGCCACAAAAACATAAATATTCCAATACGATATTAGTTGAGAAAAATATGTTTATGTATTTTATACAAGTCGTTTCTTTATTCGCGTAAAGGATGTTTCAGTTAAAGCATGCAGTGTTGAAAGTATATGGACCGCTAGGCTAAACGTATGGGCATAGGAAACGTGCTATCTTTGAGAGCAGCGAATTGAGGCAGGCTCGAAAAATTTAGACGAGTCATGATTAGAGATAATGGTATATAGCGAAAATGGTTTGTGCCAACATAGCCTTGAAAACACTGTAATTTCTTGCAACACGTATATGATTGGATGATACACATCATATGACACTCCGTAGCTGTCCGCAGACCAATAACAGGCATAATATTAAAATAGCGGATTCTTGTTGACTCAATAAACTATGGTAACAGCCCCAAGTACAAGCTAATGACAGTAGTCTTATGGTAATCTGAATGTAAGTTGAAACCCATCAAATAATATCTTCTCTAGTTATGGTACGTTTGTCGTACCCATGTATTACTTGAGATGGCTGTGTTGTTGCTACAATATCGCAGTACATGCGTTTCATTACTACAGAATACTTCCATTCATTCTCACTGTTATATGTTCTTCGTAAGGCCTCACTTCATATCATCCTGCGTAGTTGTGTCAAATATGGCACGTGATATCCTTCCACGGTTACCTCTCTACACTCTATTTAGTTATTTATTGATTTGTTATGACAGTCTTGACTAACCTCTCATTTGTTGCAGTTTTACTGTGAGTCTACACATACTCAACAACTATTTTGTCTTAGTAAAGCATTCCCATAAGGACAATTCAGTTTGTAATGTCTTAAGTGATTTGGATATGGCGAATATACAGTGTACATTTCATTGTCGTACCTCAAGCTTTACTGGCAAGTTGAACCATTATTTTCGTCGTCGGCCATTGGCAGCAATATTGCTAAGTCGTTGTAAATCACACAACAAAGCGAAATAACTCGGGACTAAAAACAAACAAAACCAAATGATGAAGAATTGTTTTTGTCGACAAATGTATATCGCAAATATTTCCGAAATATAAATATAGTCGGCATGTGATGTAAAACGAAACAAAAAAGGAAAGGAACATAATGGCAAAAACGAGGTGTGTGGAAATGTCGATACAGGACGAAAGCAAAGCAAACAACACAAACGAACACGTAATAGGACAGGTATGACTGTAAACACAGACAACACAACAAGATAATACAGACGACAGCAGAAGACTTTCTTCGACAACAACAATGCGACGTATCAAGAACTGATAGCTGTTCTTATCCTTAGTCTAGTTCGCTGTCTGCATGTACGTATTTACATATGGCGAGTCATCATACTTAACTGTAGGTAGGGGCCGGAAAATTCGCGGATTCAATTACCTGCATGCTAGAATCCATTGTCCTATGCATATTCAATCCCGGTCTATTCGTTCATTTGCCGCTGTTCCACTGAGTAGCAGCTAGTTGACTAATGGTCGGGGCTCGAGTATGCACGGAACAGTGCATTTTAATATGCAGGTCATTGAAACAGCGAAATTTTCCGGCCCCTAACTGTAGGTCACTTTACAGCTGTCCTGTTACAGTTTTGTGTGTCGTGAGCTTGTTAGAGCGAAACTGTTAGATTTACGCGCTGTTCTGATACGACGTACAGACGGTTTTCGTGAAAATAAACTTACGAGATGCTTCTGTCTATTGGTACAGTCCTGTAAGTTTCGCGAATTCAGTTGAGAAGACGCTTTATTTCAAACTCCTGTTCACGTTAATTATGTTTGCGATTGAGTCATTATTACTGAAACTCTTCCTTGAAGGCTGTGAACCAATAGCAAACCTGTATGGAAACACTGACTCGAGCGCTACCTTGTCACATGTACAACTGTCCACTCAGTGCAGCAGGAGACAATGTACAAGTATCTGAGGACATAGTGTATATAGTACTGTGCAGTCCAGCCTGCTGGTTGTTGAACCCGCCACATTTCCGGGTCTGTATTTATTGGGCAGGAATGTCGACCTGCTCGAGCTAGGTGACATAATCGTATAATCTGTGACGTGTAATATTGTATGCACGTGCGAGCCACGTGCTGGTGTGCTTGACACACAGGGTATGCACCTGAATGCCACGTGTCACAAATGTTCTGGCGAGCATCATACTGCATTCACTTTATAACGTAGCATCAACCTTCTTTGCCGCATGGCTTTCTCTTTCATCTGTTTGGAATACGTGATGATACTGGATGTTCCAACACCAGAGATGAGAGAAATATGCACATGAAGCACGTCATATGTTCTATGGCGGGGACTGAGGCATTCAGACTGCAGCTGATACCTGAATAAATTGTCACGGTAACGTAACTTAACAAGTGTGGACAGCAACAACTGATTTCACATCTAAACAAATAAGAGTGAGTGAGAGAATTTGGTGAGCGCTCAAGAACGAGATCCTCGAGAAAACGCGTCGACCGGCGGCATCGTCCGGCACGATTTCCTCATGCGAAAATCCGGGGACCGACCCCGCCGAGAATCGAACCCGGATCACCTTGGTGTGAGACGAGAGGTCTGACCCTCGGCCACCGTGGACCCTTCTAAACAACTAAGCCAGTTTATTACCGGAACAGGAAAGATAATGTTCAACTAAGTAACATATAGTTATATATGAGTGTGTGTGTTTGTGTTATAGTCTATGAATGTATACGTGTGTGAGTATTAATTATATTTATGTAAATACGTGTAGCTGTGTCTCTGGCCTATAATGTATTGACGGACATGCCATAGCACACATAATGATAGTTTTTTAAATATATTTTATCAATCTGTGATACGAATCTCGTCATAAATGCCTATACGCTGAAACCATTATCAGTTACGGGAGGTCGTCTGATACAAACAACTAAACTTGGACTGTGGCGGTTGCTAAGTGGCCACGTGGTAGTCTGTATTCAAGACCCGGATATATAAACACCAGCGTCGTGTGCGTGACGAAGCCGCCTCGATCGATCCTTCGGACAACAGCAATCGATAGTCGCACAGCTATAACACGTTGTGTGATTCACAAGGTCGCCGCTTCTCTCATTGCCTGGCGACCTCAGTATCGATCCATCGATTATAGCAGCTTTAGGTGACAGTCCTAAGGCCGTCAAACATATTTCCCTAATATAGAGTGTTAGTAAGGTAGTTTTCGAGAACGTAACTTTTTAGTTCTAGTGAGTGTGAGTATTTTGTATGAGTAACGGCGGAGTACAGTTTTTAGAAGTAAATGTCTGGTACGGTTTAATAGTAACTGGCCAAATACTATCGCCAGGATATTTGAATATATTTCTGGCTAACAGTACTTCAGTCACGATTCCCACATGTAAAATCTCTTCCGTTATCATAGGTCAAGTTTATCATATAAAATCGTAGATTTTAACCACTTTAATACCACATTGCTATAACCTGTTCACGTAAAGTGAACAATTTTCAGACCGCCTTGTCTAGTGGACTGAAGACATTTGATCAGTGCTAACAGCCAAGCCGTAACACACACGCTGGCAAGAACGACGAGAGGTTAGTAAGGAGCTACGGTGGAATGTAAGAACGGTGTCAGTGGGAATATCCCGAGAAAACCCACCTGCACCAACGGCAGCGATCGCCACGTTTACCACATGCGAGCGAGCGAAACTCGGGAAGTGACCCTACCGGGAATCAAACCCGGATCGTTTGTTTGACCACTTCACCACCGCTGCACACCAGTTTCTAGTCAACAATAGTAACCTGTAATCAATAATATATATAAATGTATTGTGTTTGTTCGTCTTCTGTGCGATCCTATACCAACCATCCGATTACGATCAAACTTCGGGGAGTTGTGCGTGCTCCCACAAAAGTTTCTGCAAAAAAAAATGTAAGAGATGGGGCAAAACGGTTTCGAGAAGTAGAACGAGTTACCCAAAACATTTAGTGGCCATTGCAACACATGCTGGAATTGCTGGTATAAATACAAACAGTCTGTCAGCCTGGACTTTAACTTATGAATACGCAAATTCTGTACACTTTATTTCTTGCATTGATATTGTTATATGGTCAACAGTCTTGAATCAAGCTTGTCTCGTCAAGTCGGTTAGTGGGAATCACGCTTGAATCAAGCTAACTAGTCTCCACTCAGCAAGCTTAAATCAAGCTTGCTCTAAAAAGCTTGCTTCTAACTTGCCGTGGCAAGTTGAGAAGTATTTTCTGCATGCATGTGTACTACTTTTCAGAATTGTAAACAATTTTATGTCCCGCCTTTCTCCACGAGCGTCTCTCAAATAGTAAATAAACGAAAGACGAAATGTTTGGCTTGCCACGGCAAGCAAGTTGGTGAGCCTTGGGCAAGCTTGTCAAAAGTAAGGCTTGAAACAAGCTTGAATCCAGCTGTTTACTTTAAGCTTCACTAACAAGCCAACTTCAAGTGAAACGGCAAGCTTGCCGCAAGCCAACATGTTATGTGGGTTCACACAATTGTTTTATTTGATCCTTACTTTAACGCTAATGATAAGCTTCCGCTGTAGATACAGTAGTACATAATTATACTGTGTGGTTATGTTAGTTACATTTACCATAGGCAACTTTGTTTTACATCAACACTGAAACCTATAAAAATAATTTCCCTTCGTCGTAAAATGTATTAAGAAATATCCGCGCAAACTATAGTAAAACACACGCCCCAATGTAAACTCGCGTCATGTATAGACAACTCGAGCTCTATATCTTAACATAGCTTTTAGTAAACAACGTCATATTTACTACCTTCTACTGCTGATGTATGTCAGTTAAACTCTAGTTTTACTGTGGATTGTTGTAATATTAACCCAGATATTACGTAATTCATTATTATAGTACTGTAATATAATAAGCTTCTCTAATAAAGTCGTTCAAATAAAATATGTTCACCCGCAGAGCTTTTTTATGTCGATATCGCGTCGACTATCAATTTTATTTGCAAATTATAAATCTTTTTTCTAACTTTTGTTACAAATTGAATCTATGTATTAAACTATCACATTATAGGCTGTTCGCAATAACGTGGAGAATTTTGAAGACCATCGTGTCGAGAATTGTAATAAAATTGTTTTTATTTTTTTTTTACTGTTGCTTCAGTGTTTAAATTAAAAATGGGTAGAAACATACGAGGTGGCAGAAAGGAAGAAAGTAAGAAGTGTTTAAAAAATGCTTGTATCTTCACGAACCAACAATAGTGATACTTCTGCAGTGCTGACTCAGGTCTCGGGAGAATTTAACTTAAAAAGCCTCTCAGAAAACAGAACTGGTTAAAATGTAAATATAATATAACTGTGTACAGTGGCCTACATATCTTATATATTTTAGGCAATACGTATCAACTGTAAGGCTTAACTAATTTTTCTCTGCTATAAATCTTGCAACCACTGCTGATAAAGTTGGCGTGAGGAAACTGGAAAAATAAATTACAAGTTCATACAATGGTAAAGGATGAAACTTCCGTAAAGGTAGGACGAATCTGGAGTAATTCCACCTAAAATACATTACCTGGACTCAAAATCAAAAACTAACAGAAACCGTACACGGACGTGACAAGCCACTTAAAAGTGTCATTTCATTTTTCAAAGAAAGAATATCTTTATATAGACAAGTGAGAGAGTCAGCCAACATTTGTTCACCCCTGAAAAGTGCGGAAGTATTGCAATTTATTATGTCTTTATGAGAAGTAAAAGTGACCAATAGGCAAATCTTGGGAAGTTCTGTTGTTGGGGCCCTTATGTAATGACGACATCAACATACATACAGCCCATATGCTTTTGCCACATATACGTAAGATTATTTCTCACCTGTCGATGTTTAAAATATTTTTTTTAGATGTTATAACAAATTATGTTTGCCATACGTAACTTTTGTTTACATTCTCCTATTCGCACCGTTGAACCGAGTGTTACAGTTCATTAATAATAATGCGAATCAATATTGACCAAATATTGCTCTAATTAAAATGTGAATATCAAATTTTATTGTAGATTAAAAAATATTAATATCATACTGAGCTTTCCTCAGAACTTACAGGACTGGAAGCATTATGTTACATTGTAGATTTTGTGCCGGTGCGCGACGTAATTTATGTAATATTTTAGCGCTGATATGTAAAATTTGTGAATGTAACATATGGCTTCATATGTCTTCCTATCTTCGATAAGACTGAATATAGAGTATATTTTTCGCTTGAAAAATTCCTTGGAACTCCAGTATGCAAAACAAATTTTAGAACTGTAATTATTTGACCTCGTGTAGACTAGAAATATACAAGGAAAGTATTTTTACTTCCACAGGATACTCTCATGTAATTGGATTTGAAAGCTAAAACTCAATTTTAAAAAGTCGAACACAGATATTGAATACTAAACTAAATAATATAATAATTAAATATGTATTATAACTTAGTTGACTGTGAATATTCGTAACAGAATGTGAAAAGCATACTTTCATGCCATGATGAGTTACAAACTAAAAATAGTAACAGTTGTTAAAATCACGGTTTGAGTAACTAATGTTGCACTTGACTTTTAACAGTGTAGTTGTAGACGTGTACTTGCTGAATAGCGTCGAGCATATATATATATATATATATATATATATATATATATATATATATATATATATATATATATGTGTGTGTGTGTGTGTGTGTGTGTGTGTGTGTGTATAGGTTGTTTATGTTGACTAGCTAGGGGCGCAGTGAGAGAAGCTCCGGCTTCAAACGAGCTGCTGTGCTCTCTGACTAAACAGCCCTCAGCACGCGGTCCTTTACCACCCCCTCCCCTCCACGACGATGGCCACTTCACTTAATAGCTTCAAAGAAACAAAGTGTAGAGAGCGGCTCCCCCTCACCCCCTTGTTCCCCTCCTACACAGCATCGCAGATATTAATCCTCGAGCACATCTCTTGAGAGCAGCTCCTTTCTCTCGACTAAAAGGTTTTCATAACTGCTGTGTTTTATTTTTTGTCATCTTAAAGCAACTTTGTACCTTAAGGCTCTGCTTGAAATCAGTTCCTTTTTAATCGGGTGTGCCCCGCGGGAAAAAAATACGTTTTTTAAATAGTTGCCTCCTAATCGCTGTGCTTCTTAGCTTGCAGCCAGGCATTTCAAATGCAGGGTTCGTTTTGTTAACACTAACTTCTTCTCAATACAGCAATTTCAACATTGTTCTGTCAAACTAAAAATGAAGTATTTTTAATGAAATTAATTGAAGGATACTACAATATGAACTTGCTGAATTATTTATTTTTATACATGAAATTTAAGATAAAAATTTCAAACAATATTTATTAAGAAGTTGTACCTGAAACACGTTTCGTCTTGGAAGCATTGCCGTTAAAGATGGTTCATTAATTATTTATTTTAACATTAATTCCCAACTAAACCTCCGGGTCTGTAAGATATGTAGACAGGGACCTTAATGCTTTTTTTTTAATTATACCGGAATCATAACGTAGACGTTAATGTGATAGTGTATCTAGCACATTCTAGTTGTCAGTGTGTGGGTTGTAGTTCTGTATGAGGTTTGTGTCATAGTATTGTTTATCTGGCATCATTGATGCACCACTCGAGACAATGAAGACTACTACAGATCAGAGATGTTTGATTGGTAGTTGAAAGCTGGACATGTAATGGTAAGCAAGTCTGTTAACATGTTTAATTCAAATTAATATCTCGCTAACAGTAGCTTCTTTTTCTTTTTTTGGCAGTTTTAATCCCACAGGAAATTATCATTTACTTAATAGTAAAGCCTCGTAACTCCACTTCGCATCAATTCAGAAAAATAGAGAGAAAAACTATTTAATTTCCCTCACACTGAGAAAAAAAAAAACACAATTTTGTACAAAATTACTATGAATTAAATTTTTACACCTACTTTTAACAATAATTCTTTGTAATTACCTTATTATGATGGTTTAAAAGGAATCGAATGTCCAATCTTAATAATATGGAGTTATGAACTTTTACTATTAAGGTAACGTTCTGGTTGTCTAAGTAGTAGGCTACTTAGTTAAATGCGATGGTATACCGTAAAAATGGATGATATGGAACAAGTGGGATGACTTATCACATTTTATAACAATGTTTATTTTCTGTGTGTGTCGATTGTTAGATCAAATTAATTATATTTTTCGTAGAGATGCAATATTTGGAATTAATGGCAACTAAATCTTTCTTCTCAAATCAGTTGCGCAAAAATATTTTTTAATGTTCCCTATTAACTTTCTCAGGGTAGTAGCGTTTGATGCTATAAGCATTTCTGACACGGAAACAGTACAGATTTTAATATTAGTATTTTATTTTAATTCTCATTCGTGCATGTATGATGTATATGCATTATGTATCTACACACATGTCGGTTTTAACTCGTAGCGGAATGTTATAAAGCAAAACAACTACTGATGAATGTTAAAGTTAGGTGGAAACTTCATCAGAATTATTTGTGAATCTTCCAGGAGAGAACAATGTATTACATTGGTATTTCGTGACCTAAGATTCACTAAAATGCTATCAGTATATTTTGGCCACCTTTTAAATCACTGATCTGCATGTCTTCGTGGTTTCCAATACTCTGTTAGCGTAAATGCAACTCTCCTACCTGACCTGATCATGGAGGTCACACGCTATGATCTTCCTAGATCAAGCAAGTGTTGGGACGAGGTCAGCCCATGCTACTGCTCCTTGTTTTATGATACAACGATCAGATGTTAGTCACACTGACATTTAAGGTGGGCTTATTTTGCGCGTGCGAGGCCTAAAAAGGGCGGAAGCCTAAAGGGTGACCCGGGTACACGCATAGTCTCATGCTATCCCCTGTGTAAAGTCACTGGAGAGCCGGCAAGACATTCAGTGGTGACGACAGCGCTTGATGGCGTAGTTTATTATTATATTAACCACTAACAATTCTAGTCATATCAATGTATCAGTTATGAAATGCAGTAATGTGTGCGGCCGAAGAAGTGTCGGTGCTGCCACCTACCTCGTACGACAATGTAGTTGCTAATATAAACCAGAGACTTGTTTGTACAGCTGCCGTGTGACCTCAAGCCTGCCATTGCACGGTGAATACTCGCCACTAGTGACGTAATAACTTCTCGTAGTTCTTCAGTTGTGTGGAGGAGCAGTGGTCACATCACTCGACTCCCACCAAGGTGATCCGGGTTCAATTCCCGGCGGGGTTAGTCCCGGTTATTTCACGGAAAACCCGGTGGACGTAGCCCTTGGACGGATGGTTTTATCGGGGTACTCCTACTTCCCTCTCCCTGACAGTCCGTCGTTGATCCACGTAGATCCTAATACCATTTCATCATCTGTCAGGTTGGAAGTCTGTCTGTCTGAGAGTGAGACCCTGTCCTTGTGGTTCATTTCCTTCTACAATGGTTTATATGTATCCTCGCCCATGTTTCAGTCTCAGAGACAAGCCACGTGACTCTGTATAGGCAGGGTAGCCAACTCAGCAATCTAGACTTCTCACAGATCCTGTCTCATGACCTTGACCCACACACCGTGTCACTCTAATGCAGCAGTTCCAGTCAATGCGCAAATGGATCCCGTGGTGCGGAACGGATTGAAGCGCTTTTTTTCTTCTCGTACATTAAGGGAAGAAGGAAATGAAATCGCTGGAAGAAAAAAAGCTAAGCGAAAAAAAGCGGTAGTAGATGGAATAGTAATTGAAGGTTTTTATTATGTAAGACGTATCTTTGTGCCTGAACTTCATTTATACTTGGCATGAAGGTCTCGGCCATTGTTGGCGTAAGCTGGTACGACCTTGAAACTAAGCTATGCGTGATGAAGCGAGTGTAAGCATTGTGTTGCGCTTAGGAACATATATCTGTAGAGTCAAAGTGAACATGACTGTTGACTATACTGCGTGTTTATCTTGTAAGAAGCTTAACAATTTAGTTTAAAAATTACCTTATCAGACTTTTTGTCAGTTTTACTTCAGCTTGATTCTTTGAGTCGTAGTGAGTACGGATAATTTATGGTACACAGCATGGAAATTACTTACTACGACTAAAAATTATTTATTTGTCTAAGAAAAGTGACTATATTCAGTGTTCGCCATTACTAACGCTTACTTGGAACGATGCTTGCTAACCCACTTTCCCTGCATTAAAAATGAAACGTTTATGAGACAGTAAAATTCAGACGTTGCTTTATCTATGCTTCACCAGACAATAATTTTGGCGGAATATTTGAAATGTTAACAAATTTAATAGCATTGTAATGCATTAATATTCATATTTTATACGTAACTTTATTTAGTGGCAGGTCAGTGAAACTGATCGATAGGGCATATTAATTTCTTTTGGGCAGCAGGTTTTTAAATAAAAGTTACATGGGAAATAAATGTTGTATGTCGTGTTTAAAAAACGACTCAACTGATTCCTGCTCTGTTTAAAATTTTTCTATCTAGCTGGAAGTAGAATCATATACAATCTAAGTGCAAAAATATTTATCAAAGATAATTTAATGTGTCTACCATACTGTGAGATAAATTTCAACCAAAATTTTTGTTTTATTTCAGTATTTTATGTAGGTGTTGTGGTATCGCTCAGAATATGCGCCATAATTTCTACCAACGTGATATTTACTTGACATATTTGTATTACCCCGCTGTCGTGTAAGTGAGCTTTACTGTATGATAGTACAGTGTTTTACCTTGCATGTAAATAATATATGTTCTTACGGTTATTGCCGTACAGCAGTCTAGTGAACTACCCCGTATTTTAATGCAGTATACTTTGTCCACATGATCCGAAGTTCTCGGAAACTTCTTGGTATTGCATGTAAAAACTAAAGAAATGTCAATAAGATCAAAGCAAAGTGATCACTTTAAGGTTTAAAACACTGTTCCCAAAATATTAACTTGTAAAAATTTTTCAGGAATTATTTGTTTCCTAAGTCGCGTCGTGAGCGGGAAAGACTTTGAACAAGTGAGATGACTGTAGGACACTTTTACATAATTTTATTGTCCATGTGTGCTAACTGTGAGTAAGCATTCATTAAATTTCATGTAGACATGTATTATTTGGAACTTATTTAAAGTAAGTTTCTTTTCTCATGGTTGCCATTTATGTGAAAACTATTTTTTGAAGGTCCCAAAGTCTCCCTATATGTCCAAAGTCACCGCCGCTTGTGGTAATTGTTTCGACAAAATTAAAATAGCTGACAATGCTTCACTAGTGGTATGTCACAAGCTAGTTTTTCTTCTGTGTATGTGGCAACATGTTCCCCGACAATAACAGAGTGGTTTTACCTCGCTGTGCAGTATATACAGTACAACTTAAGAAATACATTATACCATAAAAACATATAATTAGTAACTATGTCGATAAAAATATAAAATGAAAACACGTAAAACTGGTAGATTGGTTTTAAAAGTTTTGTTCGATTCCAAAATCCACTATACATCAGCAACACCTGCTTGTTTTACAACCTGGGCTGGTCGTCTTGTCTCTGTGAGTCGTCCACGTGTGTAAACTGACAAAGGCAACAAAATAGTATTTTTCTAATTTAAACAAAAATTTAGACAATTTCATTTCAAACTTTCTCTGCCTTTTCTTTCCACCCCATTCAACAACATTAACCAGATACTGGAGGTTGGTTGTACGTTTGCACACACACACACACACACTCTCTCTCTCTCTCTCTATCTATATATCTATCTCTCTCTCCCACTCACACACATATATGTATAGTAAACTAGGGTCACGACTTTTTACTTGCACAGAAACATCCAAAAGAGAAAATATTAACACTCCGAGTATTTTCCAAATGTTAAAGTTCAAGGTTCGCCAGAAAACGAAGTACAGTTTCCGTTAAAAAGTTTTCATTGCACGTATAGTGTACACGTTCATAAAATATCCAGAGTTCAACCGAAGAATAAAAAGTTTTCATTGCACGTATAGTGTACACGTTCATAAAATATCCAGAGTTCAACAGAAGAATAAAAAGTTTTCATTGCACATATAGTGTACACGTTCATAAAATATCCAGAGTTCAACAGAAGAATAAAAGTTTTCATTGCACGTATAGTGTACACGTTCATAAAATATCCAGAGTTCAACAGAAGAATAAAAAGTTTTCATTGCACGTATAGTGTACACGTTCATAAAATATCCAGAGTTCAACAGAAGAATAAAAAGTTTTCATTGCACGTATAGTGTACACGTTCATAAAATATCCAGAGTTCAACAGAAGAATAAAAAGTT
>PNEQ01059381.1:0-19219 GCA_003012365.1 Medauroidea extradentata
AGCGCAACATAGACCTAACCTTCAGCAACGCCCAGAGGCGAGTGTGAGAGATTCTGAAGCGCGGTGGCTAATATAGCAAGTTCACGCGTTCTGTGACGTGTTCCACGTGTTCGTGGAAGGTATGCGAGTCGCTTTTGACCTATCAAATTGAAATTACTGACATGTCGATCTGACAGCGCACTGGAACAGCCTTAAGACAGAGTGTACACAAGAATGTGGCATCCAGCTGGCTGGTAGCAGAACACGCGACATTTCCGGCTCTCTAACAATAACGCACAAATTTAGTCTTACTGAACGTGGCACGTCTCGGTTGATAAGAATTACTGCCCATCTGCTTCTCCTGAGTGCTCTAATATCTGCTGGCTTTACACCAGTGGCGAAGCGTGGTCGTGTACCAAGGCAATCCAACTATACACTTGGAGCACGTGGCATTAATTCACCTGAAATAACATCAATGAATGTGCATTGCTAGGACCGAGGACTCTACCTGGAGAGTTTCGCTCTTCGTCTCTTGAATGCTACTGACTTGAGAGTCCGTCAGTTTAATATACAACTCATTGTTGTGCACAGTAATTGCCTAGCATGTCGTGCTCTGGAACACTCAGCCGGCCTCCGTCGTAGTAAGTTAGGCGCCGGTCTGCGGTGAGATCTAATCCCCGCTCTGTCATGGATGTTATGTTGTCCCTTCACCTCCCTCACCATCGTCGGCTCTTAAGACTTCGTTATTAAATGACCGCACAACCCTTTCACCTCACCTCACTTCTGAAACACTGCAAGCTTCACCACTACTTCACACCATGCATGCGTGTGGGTTGGAGTGTTAAAACTCTAATATGTTAATTATGGCTCTTTCTTGCTCCAGTTAATGGTGCAGTTGTTTTAATTTTTTGCCTGTGAACACTAGCGTGTCTGCCAATGCCGTTTAGTCGGATTCCTTACTGTAAGTTTTAGTTCTTAAAATAACTGTTGACGTCACTTTTGGTGTGGTACGATATAAAACAACTACGTTAATAACGTGCATTGCTCATTAACGATAAAGTGAGAATTTCAGGTACAGATAGTTTCAACACGATTCACTTAATAATAAGTCAAAACTTTAAATTACTTTCCCAAATCTACTACGATTTATATTAAGAACAAACATCTAACGTTTGTATTATTTTTTTCCCACAGCAAGGGAATGATTTTTCCCAAAGATTAATTTCAAAAGTACTAAGTTTACCGTGACTTGCCTGTGCTCGTTTCCTAGTGCGTATATGGTATAGACTCAGGCCCTGGTTATACTGGAGTTTGAACTTGTTTACTTAAACATGATTAACTTACGTGAACCGAACCAAACATATTGCTGCTTCTCTTTCGCTCTGAACATGTTTCATAAAAACAGTTTCGAACGACTTCTCTTCTGTGCTGCGCTCTTATTGGCTACTTCGAGGGAAACAAACTGTTAAACAATGGCTGAATTTTGGTGTGACATAACGCCCTCGTTAAATTAAGTACACTTTAATGTTTCAAATGTTTGTATTTGTTACACAACCATAGTCAAATTATACTTAGTTACAATATAGTAAATAAAATAACCAGAATATTATGTGATAATAGAGAAATCGCTTTAAAATTAATGAAACATGACATCTCAATGTATTCATCTTAAACATGTTTAAGATCCTTTTTGTTACCAGGGTTATCCGCGTTAATATTCGTTGCTTCTATTCCAGCAACGTGAATGGGGTACGACAGCTGTCAACTCATATTTATTACATTTTCAGGAATAAATGTATTAGAGTTTAATTATTACAGTTTCAGTTATATTAAAGCACAGAGTAAGAATATGATTTTTAACGTTAGTACTTATGGACTATCTGTAATAGTAAGCCCACCCAGAAGAAAAGAGCTACTATGTATGCACCATCATTGACGGTTCGTTATTTTTTTTTTTGTGACCTATGTCGAGATGTCAGCCCGTTATCTGTTCGTGATTGTTCTGGTATTCGCTCGAGTATGTGAGTGGTTTTGATTTTTATAGTATGCGAATTATTGGGTTTTTCTGATATTGTTAGTTTTTACTGGCCGTGGCGTCCAGCTGTTGGCCATTTACTAGCGAAAAAAACACCCAGAAGGATCATGCATGGAAAAGATTTATTTATTACTTTGGATGGTTTCTAATGCCGTAACAATTGCGTGTGACGTTAGAAACTCTATCAGTACATATGTATCCTCTGACAAAGTAAAATTTCCAGAAATGAATGTAACGATAATATTATGATGAAATAAACATAATTCCAAGATGACTACATTACTTCTCTCGTAAAATGGCACCACTATGATAGCTGTGACTGACTGTTAGTTCTCGAACTCAGTAAATTAATACGGGGGTTGAATTGAAACGACAGTGTCCAGAGAGACACTTATGGTTCTTTGGTACGTATTTCAGCTAGCTAGACGTATGCCAAGTGTGTAACTGCAGCTGAAATACAGCAAAATATACGAATAGGCGTAAGCTTTGTCATTGCAAGTGAAACAATTAATAAGTTTTCTCTTTAAAACTTCAATTTTCAAGGTCTTGTGTATCCGTTTTTATTATGTTCTCATATCAAGTTTTCTGTACATTTTCCCTTTCATTTTTAAAAGTTAGGAAGTTTATCGATATAGTTAGTTGCAATCTAGTATACATACTGGATGGCGTCTGTTTTCTCCTCGAATACTTATATATAACCACTGACCAAAATTTCTTCACGCCCTGTCGCTCGTAGTCGGTAAATTTGCAAACGGCCAGATCATTCTATAACGATGGCACGAGATTCCTAGTGTTATTGTTAGAGATGGGGAAATTTCGCGAATTCAATGACCTGTCCTATACATATTCAAGCCCCGTCTACTCGTTCATTGTCTGCTGTTCCACTGAGTAGCAGCTAGTGGACAAATGGTCAGGGCTAGAGTATGTATAGGATATTGGATTCTAACATGCAGGTCATTGAATTCGCGAAATTTTCCCATCTCTAATTATTGCCAAAGTATGTAAGGAAAGACTCAAAACTGCAGGTTTCGAAGAAGCAGGTGTACGGTTGAGTGGTTGCCGGATTATGACACAGGATGCAGATATTCGGCACTGGCGCGAGCGGAAAACACTGCCTAAACCGCCGAGTGATGTGTGTAAAATGTGTAAGGTGATCACTGAATGTCTCACAGAAGCGACTTATCAGCGATAAGACTGCACGCAAATACATTGACTTGCACCCAGAGGCTAGAGTGAGGGCAGTGAGCCATGATACGCAGCCAGGCGCGATACTGTATCGAGCGATAACTGTTTACGTTCCATTCAATGAGCCTGTTCACACACACGCGAATATCGCCTGGATCGTTACTATCGCAGCAAGTTGATCGCGGCGATACTGCGTCCAACTCCTGGCGATGAGTAGATGGCGCCGATGACGCCGCGATACTTGGGCTTGTCTGGCATTAGCAGTCACTGTGTCGCCTAGTACTCCGCACTGTTAGGTCTTTTACGCTAAAAATACGTCCACCTAGCCTGCAGATTAAGTGACGCAACGAGTTATACACGGCAGTTGTGCGGGTAGTATCTGCAATATTTCAGGCTCGTATGCATCTGCGAGCTTCACCACGGTCATTGCACGTACGTGAATGTCTCGTCTCCAGTCCTTAGCAAACAAATACGTACGGTGGAAACAGTACGTGTATGCGTTACATTGAGCAACTGCCTCCTCAATGTTCGCACAGTTAACTACTGAACACCCACCTGTGTTTTCATCCACAATCGACCGGAATTCGTGGGTTGTTTTACTACAAATGTTTCTGATGGCAAACTGAGACATTATTTTTGACATGCGTCATTATGAGTGAATGTCTATGTTGCTGAAAACGCACGATAACACATAACTAAGAACGAAGACTTAGACAAAACATAAAAAAGTTATTATACGTTTTTATGTACAGATAATTTCGAAATAGGGATAAATGCGCTACCTACGTCCTAAAATACGAAACCAAAAATGACAAATAAACCAAAACAAAGTAAGGGTGGACAAACTAGTAAACAAACGAATACAGCTAATGAAATAGATGTAACCAAAAGATTATACAACATGAGTTCGTTTGTGTTATTGTAGGTTTTCAACAGTTTGGGAATGTTTCCTCTCACTTGCGTACGTACAGAATAATTATTCATTTTGCCACATACTACTCACTGCTAAAGGAAAGTTTTTTAAATGAGAGTCTTATATGTGCTTGTGTTGAACTTAAAAAAATAATATGATTTTTCTCTGTTTGACTGCAATTAATAAATATCAGATATATTGTCTGTCATGCTTCATAATTTTTTCGTTGCAATAATGTTCTTTATTACTTAAATTGCTTTACCAAGAAAGACGAACGTGATTATGCAAGGCACAAAGAAAGATCAGTCAGAGTAAAAAAAACTATATTTGTCACGAGAGCGTTTTGTAAAGTTAAAAAAGCTGTAGTATATAAACAATTCGATAAACACCCATTTTATTACTAAGCGACCATTAATTCCCTGTATAATTCGATATACAAAATATTTTTCCCCATATAATGTACACACAATATTTTTTCTCACTTCGGCATGGATGGACTTTGATTGTTCTTTCTGTGAATATTTAGAAATGCTGGCAGAAAACAAGTTTAGAAGCCACAGAGGATGCTCGTATTCATGTTATATGATTTAACATTAGCAAATGCAGCATAAAAACATATTTAACATCAAGTCAGCATATTTAAAGAACTGAAAAAACTAGTAAAATCAAAATGTTATTTTTTTTTAATATTAGTGTGATACATAATTTACAATCATGCTCTCTCTTATGCACATTATTTTTGTGACTGAATGGTCCGCCTTGCACCCGAT
Organism: Medauroidea extradentata; assembly: GCA_003012365.1. Lineage (NCBI taxonomy): Eukaryota > Metazoa > Arthropoda > Insecta > Phasmatodea > Phasmatidae > Medauroidea > Medauroidea extradentata. The sequence continues at coordinate 4,883 of PNEQ01059381.1, forward strand.
ATAAAAACCTTTTTCATAGTTCCTATTTTTTTAAAACTAATATAAGATGTCTTACAGTAACAAAAAATTTTAATAACCTTCAGAAGTCACAGTCTCTTTCTAGTTCGTTCTTGTCATTATTATGAAGAGCAAGTAGGGGATCGGAGAGGTCCTAGAACTCTTGCCTGAAAAAAAAAATTACTTTTCTTTGGACGAAGTTAGGTTCAACTTCCTGAAGATAATGGTTGATATCCTTGCAGTGCGTTCATTTTACTAAGCCTACTCTTCTCCTTTTTACGCCTGTTTACAAAGTGAAAACTCGAAAGCAATGTACTTTTCGCTGTATTGAAATCTCTGCTTTAAAAAGTTGGTTTTAGTGGGGGATTTTCAGTTGCAAATTTCTTACTATGGCTGTCAAGCTTTTCCCCAATATTTGAACATGACAGTTTGAAACTCAACTACTTGAAATAGGCTAGCAACTGCCTCTCGCCAGTTTTTTCATAGATAGCATGTAAGCTTGCGGCAAGCATGCAATTAACTGGATTTAGACTTACCATTACAAGCCCTATTTGGTAAGTTTAATTCAAGCTTGAGTCAAGCCTATTTTTTACAGTTTTACAGTAACCTGCCTTGTACGAGGCAAGCTTGTTGCAAGCTTGCAGCAACCTTGCATCAAGCTTTCCTGGCAAGCTTGCTGCAGCCCTTTCATGTGGAGACTAGTTAGCTTGATTCAAGCTTGATTTAAGTGTATGGCTTGACATGTCAAGCTTGCTGTAAGCTTGCAGACTTGTCATGGCAAACTTGATTCAAGCTGATTTTGCTATCAGAGCTGGAGTTTCTGCTGTTTATACGAGGCACAATTTTTTTCACGCTACAGGTAAGAGTGACCTCTAACTTGGTAGGCAACTTGAAACGTGTCAAACATCATTAAAATGAATATGATATAATGCAACAACTTTATTCCAGTACAATTCTTTTTTGGCCTCCACACGAGTCACAAGATACGTGGATTTCACTGACATTTATACTTAATACCTCATAGAAAAATTTAAACAACATAGAAGCCACCCAATCGATTCATTTATTATGGTAGCTATTGTTTGATCACGAGCAAAAAAACTGAAGAACTATCTGAAAGTCATGAACTGATAGAAAGTAAATTGTCTTGTAGTAAATTTCTCCTGGAGTGTTATATTAGCAATAAGCAGTTTAGTGTCTTATAACTATTCCGATTAGCTAAATTATTATTATTATTATTATCGTCGCGGTGGCCCCAGCCACAAAAGCGGTCTCAACGGAATGAGAAATAAATAAATTATTTTACTTAGTGATTGTGACTTTTTTTATTGCCGCCATACTGGACAGTGGCGAGTATGTCTTTGTTGCCGACACTAAGCAGCGTTATTATTTAGGTAGTCAGTTGTTTGTTCGTTGTTTTGTTGTCACACACTTTTTAGACGTAGTGGTTATGTTAATCCATGATGATTAAATCTTCGGCTACATTTAGCAGTAAATCTGTGTTGACTTAGTTTTGCCAGCCCAGAAAAAGTTTCTGCAACAAATAATTTGGTCCTCCGAGGTCAGATTTTGGCAAAATCCGAAAATTAATGTGTGTAGAATAGTGTTCATGAATTCCCGATAGAATACAAGTGTGCATATTTATATTTCTTCCTACTCCGTCTCAGTGTTTTTGAAAACACAATGGATAAAGTATCAATTTACTGGCTAAGATTGCAGAGGGCTGAAAATCGGTTGCAGCATGCAATTTGACTGTCTCAGGATGCCGAGAAAAATCACGCAAAGGTTGGCTTACTCCTGGCAACATGCAAAGATCTTTCGTCAGTGAAAACTGCTGTCGAAGAAGACCACCTGCAGTACGAGTAGCGTTAAGCTTATGATACGAACTTCGATAGCGATGCGCATTTTGAGAGACTGAACGAGTTCGACGATTTGTATTTTTTAGTTATGTCAGTTCAAGATAGCCTCATAAAATATGTTGTCAGATCGCCACAAATATATATGGGTGCATTGCCTAGTAACAGTCAGTCGAGTAGGGTTGTGGTACCATCAATCAAGCAGCTAACCTTCTCAGGCAATTTGCGAGAGTGGATAAGCTTCTCTAACCTGTTTACAGTGTAATTCGTGGACAACAAACAACTCACAAGTGTCGAACGACTGTCGTACCTCAGGTCCTCTCTAGAAGGTGAACCAGCATCATTGGTACATTCTTTAACACTGACGGATGCAGACTTTGAGACAGCTTGGAACATTTTAGATAGATGCTATAATAACCGGCGCATCATAATAAATAACCATATTGGCACTTCTAATGTCACCTGATGTATGCATCAATTCTTCATCATCGGGGCTGTCGGTCATTGCTGAAATCATTGGGGTTCTGGGAGCACTGTAGTTGCCAGTGAAGCAGTGGGATCCCTTGCTGATTCACATAATTGAGAAGAAACTTAATGTAGCCTTGCACAAGCAGTGGGAAATACAACTTCCTAAAGACAAACTTCCAAGTCTAGAAGACTTAACTCAATTTTTATAATGTTACAGCAGGTGATCAGAGTTTGAATCTGCCTCGAAGCAAACTCAGAGGCATTTTTCCGCCAGCTCGTGGTGCAAATGTAATTAAGTCAAGACAGTCTGGTATGTTTGTTAGTAGCACTGTCGTTAATTCACCAGTGTGTACGGTTTGCAGCAAAGTCAATGAATTGTTTAAATGTGTTGTATTTGGCATTAAATCATCAAAGGAAAGATTTAATATGGGCAAATTAAGTGGAATATGTTTTCACTGTCTTTATGTTGGTCATCGTGCTGCATTTTACCCTTCGAAATTATTCTGCCGAGCATGTGCTTCTCGTCACCACACCTTACTGCACTGCGACGATGCACCTGAGCCAACTGACACTGCTCTACAGGAGCCTCCTGAGCCAGTGACTGAAGATGTAACAATGGAGCCCTCGCATAGTGAGCAACCACTTGCATCACATCATGGTCGGGTCCAAGACAGTTTTGCTGTCTACTGCTTCGGTGGAAGTCCTTGATTCTAGTGGGAATCATTAAATTGTCAGAGCACTCCTACACTGTGCGAGTCAGGCCAGCTTCATGACAGAAAGGTGTCGAATAAAACTAGGTCTATTGCGTGAGAATGTTTCGCTGTCAGTTCAGGGACTTTCATGACAACATGGTCAAGGGTGTTGTCAGTTGTGCTCTGCATATTGTTGACAGTCTGATCAGAAATTCCAGTTGGATGCCTTTGTGTTGTCAAAAATAACCGGTGACTTGCCTCATGCTGTTTTGTTAAAGTCTAATTGGGACCACATTGATAATCAGCATCTGGCAGATCCTTCGTGTCATGTTCATGGTCGCATTGGCCTATCGATTGGAGCCGATTTGTTTCCTTCTTTGTTGCTCGATAAAAGTATTGTTGGCGAGCATGGCACTCCCATATCTCTTCAGACTGTCCTGGGTTATGTGCTAATGGGAAAGGTTCAAACTGTTGGTTCAGAAGTCACATGAAGTAAGTTTATGTTGTATTTGTCTGCTTCCCTGGATTCTGTGATGAGATCATTCTGGAAGTTGGAGGAGATTCCATCAAAAATATATGAAAGGGTATTATATTCCACATCATCCTGTTTTGAAGTCACAGAGCACAACCACTTAACTGCAAGTTGTCTTCAAAACATCTTCTAGGAGCAGCCTTGATGTAAGTTTAACTGACATGCTTCTCACTGGAGCGAACCTACAAACTGATGTATGCAACATTCTTCTAAAGTTCCGGTGCCACAACATTGTATACACTGCCGATGTTAAACATCTGGGTAACACCTAAACACAGAGACTTACAGAGAATATTATGGCGGTTATCACCAACAGATCAAGTGAGTGAGTTTCAACTGAATACTATAACATATGGTGTTTCCTCTGCACCATAATTGGCAATCCGTACAATTCATCAGTTAGCAAATTATCAACAACTAAGATTTCCAACTGCAAGTGCTGTGTTGCATTATGATGTCTATGTAGATGATGTGACAGGTGCAGCCGTTGTGGAAGATGCACTAGCCAGTAAGAAAGAAGTGATTAAACATCTCAAGGTGGGTGGCTTCCAACTTTGAAAGTTTACAAGTAACCACCCTGGTTTCCTTTCATGGCTACCTCCTGATGATGTGCAGCATCCCATTTCATTGTCCTTTGATTCAGATTCCAGTAATGTACAAATGTCTTGGGACTCAGCTGGATTCCTCCCAGATAGTATGTAAGCTTGCGGCAAGCCTGTAGTTGACTTGATTTAGGCTTGCCATTACAAGCCCTATTTGGTAAGTTTGATTCAAGCTTGAATCATTTTTGTTTTTTTACAGTTGTGTCCTGCTTTGTACAAGGCATGCTTGTTACTAGCTTGCAGCAACCTTGAATCAAGCTTTCCTGGCAATATTGCTGCAGGCTTGTCGTGTGGAGACTAGTTAGCTTGATTCAAGCTTGGTTCAAGCTTTTGGCTTGACATGACAAGCTTGCTGCAAGCTTGTAGACTTGTCATGGCAAGCTTATTTTGCTACCAGGGCTACTGATACATTTTCGTACGGAATTAATTCTCAACAAGGTCCTATTATGCAAAGGACCATTCCATCAAACATTGATCGTATCTTTGATCCACTGGGTTGGCTGGCGTCAGTGATTGTTGTGGCAAAGAGGTTGATGCAGCGGTTTTGGATTCTGAACATTGGCTGCAGGGGTGCCGGAACGATTTTGGTTCAGGGTGGGACACTAGGGCAAAGTTATCACCCATCCCGAACTGAAAAGCGGGGGCAAATTGGGGCTATTTTAGCAGTTTTACTGGTAGAAATATTTAAATTTTATCGAAGGACAAAGTTTGATACAGTCAATAATCTAACTTTACTCATTTCAAGAAATATACAAGATATGTACTCAAACTCTTTGCAAGTTAGCCTGCCCAGCATGTTTTTTAAATACATTTAAAAACCTTGCTAGCCTTATAGAACACAAGATTTTGCTGTGAAATGATTGTATAATTTATTTTGGTGGATAGGAAACCATAGTTGGGGTTGGCCGAGGGGTGGGTCAGACCTCTCGCCTTCCACTAAGGCGATCCGGGTTCGATTCCAGGAGGGGTTAGACCTAGGATTTTCGGATGTGAGAATCGTCCCGAACAATGCCGTTGGTCGGTGGGTTTTCTCGGGGATCTCCCATTTTCCCCGCCTCTTCATTCCTGCACCACTCCATATTCACCTCATATCACCCCTCACCAACGCTAAAGACCTCGCTGTTAAGCATTGACCAAAATCTCTCACTTCAATTCGACCACAACGTAGAGTGCATGATCTTATTTGACACATTTTTTTTTAATGGGAAACAACAACGAAGCCCAAACTTTAAAGTAAATAACAGCAAAGCAATTTCATTACAGCTCTTATCCAAGCATTTTAATGTTTTTGAAAATCATTGGCCAGATGGTATTACAAAAAAGTAAAAATTAGCAGTGTCTTGAGTTATTTACGCTGCAAGATTGTTTTAAAAATGTTTCACATTTTGTACATAAATTCTGATGTATTCATACATGTAACAGATCTTTTCTCAGCACCACGAATTTAACAAACCATTTCTACGTCCCCTAATGGTGAATGGAATGATTTTTCAACGAACACAACTATGTTGGCTTCAGATTACATTTTTATTTTTAAAAACCACCCACATACAGACTTTTGTAAATGGTTGGTGATTATATAACAGGTCGAAAAATGTGTCGTGCATCACTGGCCAATTCATAAATATTTACTGTAAACGAAATTCCAACATTCACTGGGCTGTAATTTATGTACCAAACAGCAGAGCAATTTTGTATGTTAAGTTGATCCATCGCCCATGTATATTTTTGTTAATAGTAAATACTGACGAAAAAATAAATACAAAAACAATTTCTACACTTCTGTATTCAAGATTATATAACCGTTAAATGAGAATAAATCTTTTAAGCTTCGTTGGTGTGAAACAAGCCCTAAGTAAGAGCGAGGTTCATATTATAGACATAAAACATAAATATTACACCGCATTTTAAATATGCTAAACACTGATCTGTAATCTTAAATGCTGTGTAGCATTAATAACTCTTGCAGTACAGTTATATCAACATCATTAAGATAGTAAATAAATATGCACGCATAGTACAAACATAAATGTTGTCTGGTTATAACATAAAATATAAAAATATAGTAACATCATAAACCATAAAACACAACAATTTCAGTGTTCTGATAGATTTTTTCTAACATTTAATGGAACACCCAACTGTTCATTCCAAATAAAAAAAACTGAACGGTAAAATTGTGTTCACATACAACATCCACTGTTGCAAATAATTTCAACAAGACTTCTAAGACAAATTTCTAAAACACATTTGACACCAACTATTTACAAGAAAAAATTTACAATTTCTGAAAAGTAAATTGGTTTTTACAAATTATATTCTCTGCTGTTCACACAATCGGTTCAAATCGACGATTTAAGTAAATTTCACAAATAATTTAATCACTAAAAAGCAACATTGTGTTTTACATATTATAGCCACTGTGGTTAAAACTCAGGACCTAGACAGCTCAGTTAACTTTCCAAATACTTGACACCTAAAAGTGTTTCTACCTATGAATTCTCTAATGATTTTCTTTAAATTAATATTATCTACCAATTCAGGATAGCTGTTTAGGATGCACACGTTATTCAGTCGTTTTTGTTCAAGCCATAAAATAACAGTAAACAAAAAATGAGGGAAGACTCTAACGCCCCCAACTACCTCCGCAACGAACAGTAGGAAGTTGTATCTCCTCGCCTCAATCCCTCCCCTTCCTTCGGTAGAATAGAGCCGTCCCTAGGGACGGAGGGACAAAATGTTTGAACCGCGAATGTGCCACCAAGGTTCTCTCAGCTCTTTTAATTTTTTTAGAGAGATTTACGACCTCATGAGAAAGAACTGGCGTCCTTTCTGAAGAACCTTCGCCAAAATATCAATTTGCCAGTAGCCCGCTTTTTCGGGAATCTCAGCAGTCCTATTAATATATTATTTTTAATGTACATAATGTATGAGAAACACTCACTGATGGGAAGACTCCTTAGTGATTAAAAGAAATTAAAATGTCAAATAAGTAGCTCATTCTACATAAAAAGTCCCATTGCCCCCCTCTGCCCCCTCCTGGTAGAAGCCAGAGGGGTACATTGTACCCGTGCCCGCCCCCAGTTCCGGCGCTCCTGATTGGCTGGGATGATGCCCTTCCAACAACCATTCTTGAAGAGCAGCACACACTGGATATTGAACTGCCAATGCTGGCTGATGTTCAGCTCCCACATTTATACAGTTGCCTTTCAAACAGCTGTTATGAATTGCATGAGTTCTGCGGCAGCTCCGAGGTGGCATGTACTGCAGTCGTGTACCTCCGAGCTGTACAGCTAGATGGGAAAGTGACAATTAGTTTAGTGTTCACAAAGATTAAGGTAGCCCTATAGAAAACTATTTCTGTTCCACTTTTGGAGCTGTGTGTGGCAGCTATTCTTGCCGAGGCACTGAAATATGTGAAAACGATTCTAGAAAAGGTTCTATCGATTAACAATGTGTGGGCATGGTCAGACTCCACCATTGTTCTAAGCTGGATTGCCAGGTCTCCTCACAGGTGGAAGACCTTTGTGGCCAATCGGGTCAGCCAAATTCAAAATGCTACTTCAGTGGAAATGTCGCACCATGTAACATCTAAAGATAATCCAGCAGACTGAGCTTCCCGAGGAATCCGACCTTCTGAATTATCCTCCCATCCTTTGTGGTGGCCAGGCCCTAGCTGGCTTGTGCTCACAGAAGCTAAGTGGCCTCCTTCCTTTGCGACCTCTGGAGTTGTCAGCCAAGAGGATATTTGCAGTGAAGAAAAGGCAGAGGTGTTGGTTACCACTTTTCAAGAAGGTCCTGTGGAAATACTGCTAAAAACATGTAGTACATTTTCCAACTTAGTACATGCCACTGCTTATATCCAGCATTTCATCAAAAATTGCAGTAGTGGTACTCGTCAGACTGAGCCATTGCTGCCTGAAGATATCGACAGAGCAGTAGAGTTTGAAAGTCCAGCAGCAAGTGTTTGCAGAAGACATGTATATGCTCTAAAATTCATCAGAATATCAAGGTTACCTTGAAAAAAACTTTTGCAATTTATTGACACTGCAGGTGTGCTAAGGTTGGGCAGGCATATTTACTCTTGCCCTTTGACCAGAAACATCCTGCCCTACTCCCTGGAAGCCATCGATTTACTGAGTTGTTGATTCGCCATGAACACGTCTTGAGTATACACCATGGCATCCAAAATCTCCAAGGAATTCTCAAGACAAGATTCTGGATTTTGGATGACAAGCAGACTGTTAGACCCAAAGTAACTTCGTGCCATAAGTGTTGTAGAGCTAAGCCTGTGCAGTTCTCTCCTGTAATGGGTTACCTTCCAGCTGCAATAGTGAACCAAGTTAAGCCATTTGCTACAACATGAGTTGATTTTACTGGCCCATTTTCTATACTGATGTATCGTACTAGAGGAGCGAGATCTACCCAAGCTTATTTCTGCCTGTTTGTCTGTTTCACAAGCATGGCTGTTCATCTAGAACAGGCTTCCAATCTCTCTACTCCCACTTTCTCGGCTGCTTACAGGCGGTTTATTGCTCGATGTGGAAAATGTTCCCACGTGTACAGTGACTGTGGCACAAACTATGTAGGTGCCTCTAATTGTTTGTCAGAGCTATATGGTTTTCTTTCCTCACTTTCGCACCAGGGGAGTGTTATCAGTGAGCTTGCATCACAAGGTGTCACCTGGCACTTCAACCCTCCTAGTGCTCCTCATTTTAGTGGACTCTGGGAGACTGGCGTGAAGTGTGTCAAGTCTCATTTGCAGCGTGCTGTTGGCAAACATCATCTTACATACCATAAAACGGGGTGAATAGGAACACTGGTGTAAGGAAGGAACACATTTTCAGAGTAAACTTTTTAGCTTAAACTCTGATTTATAAACTGTGTTTTTATAGGCAAGTTAAAACATTTCACAGGTGGTATATTTACCATAAAACAATTTTATTTAAGGAAAAAGTGTAAGCCAAAAATTCGTTTCCAATTTTGTTCCTATTCACCCCACAGTTTCTATTCACTACGTTTTACGGTATGAAGAATTTGTGACTGCACTCACTCAGGTGGAATCAATCACGAACTCTCGCCCACTCTACCCCCTGAGCAAATTATCTTTCGGTGCTGACTGCAGGACATTTCCCGACAATGGAGCCCATGATAGCCTTTCCAGAGCCAGATATCACTACCCCGCTTCTCAGCCACTGCCTACACTGGCATTTAGTGGAGAGTATACTTAAAGACATTTGGAAGCAGTGGCATGTTTTTTATCGCCATACTTTTCAGCAGCGACAGAAGTGGATCAATGGTGCCCCTCCTCTTCTCATAATTAACTTAGTTCTTATCGGTGATTCTCATTTACATCCATTACAGTGCCACAAAGGAAGGGTTGTGGAGCTGCATCCTGGCAGTGATAGCATTGCAAGGGTAGCTACAGTGTACACCACACAAGGACTCTTGAAGAGACCTGTAAAGAAGTTGTGCGTTCTCCCTAATTATGTAAAATAGAGTATTTTAGGTGGGCGGAATGTTTGACTGTTTTTATTGCCGCCATACTGGACAGTGGCGCTTATGTCATTGTTGCCAATACTAAGCAGCATTGTTATTTTTAGATAATGATTGTTGTTTGTTTGCTGTTTTGTCGTCTCACACTCTTTTTAGACATTGTGGTTATGTTAATCTACAATGATTAAATCTTCGGCAATATTTCGTCATAAATCTGTGTTGGCTTAGTTTTGCCAGCCCAGAAAAAGTTTTTGTAACCAAACAGTGATTTTATTTTATTGCATATGTGGATTGACGAATAGCGTAAATATTAAAAAAAAATTTTCGTAATGAATTCTTAGGTACATCAAGATTATTTATGAATCTAGTTTAATGAATGTGAAAGTCGGTATTTTTGTAAAATTTATCAATAATTTTTCAAAGAATATATATAAATTGAACATATACATTTTTATTTACAAGGTAAATTTTAATTTTTGTAAAATAAGGTTTATGAGAAAGTTTACCTTTAACACCACTAATAGTTCTGATAGCTTTTTTCTGTAATATATATACTTCTTTTAGCATCTGTAGAGTTTCCCCAAAAAATACAATATCATATATATTAATTTATTTATATTGTTATTAACAATTTTCTGCAAATATCTTACGGCAAAACATGCAGAGTTCAACTTAGGCAGTAAATAATTTATAAGGTGCTGCGCTGCGAGGTCCCGTCCCCAATATTTTCCATGTAACGTTTATGGCACATGCAGGAAACGTGCTTCGAAAGTCCCGTTTGCAACGTTGCCCGTGTAATGTTTCTGGCTAGTGAGGCAACGTGCTGCGAGGTCCCAACTGCAATGTTGCAAGTGTAACATTTCTGGGACATGTACCAACATGTCGACGGCTGTGTAATCAACTTGGTACATTGTTAAGTTCAGTTCAGTTCAGTTCAGATTATTGCATCCTTGGATCTCTTTTGTGTACATTTTTGCACAAAGATTTCAGACAAGTCATATTTACAATATACAATCAAATGAATAAATGACATAAGATATACATTTCAAAGCAGACAGTAATAGATCAAAATTAAACATTATTCTTGTCAGTTCGGGCTCGTGATCATATGTGGACTCACATCGGCATTCTTAAGTCTCCACATGCAAAAGAAAAATAAAAGCAAGAGAAGAAACAGATTCTTAACCGAGAACAAATATCATAAATAAGTATCTACACAGTCACAGATCCACTCAAATACTCATCGACTGAGTAAAAAGCATTAAGGATTAAGAATTCTTTGAGGAGTTTTTTTTAAATATTTTTGTGTTTGATAAACATGCATCTTGCAGGTGCCTGGAGAGTTTGTTTAACAACTTGCAAGCAGTGTATGAAGGACCTATTTGCTGTAATGCAAAGTTGACAAGAAACATGTGTAAATGGTTTTTTTTTCTAGTGTTATGTTGATGAAAGTGTTCATTTGTGTGGAACAACTTCTGATTTTTTGGAGATAAATGTCAACAATGATTAAATATATTCAAAGCCAAGGTCATTATTTTGGAACTTTTAAAAAGGGGTCTACAGGATTCAGTCGGTTTTCTCTAATGCATCATTCTTATTGCTCTCTTCTGCATACGGAAAACATTATTTCTGTCAGAAGAGTTTCCCCAAAACATGATGCCATATGTCATAATGGAGTTGAAATATGCAAAGTATACAGTTAACACTGAATCTTTGTTTAGTATACCTGCTACGTTACACAGAGCAAAACACGCAGAGTTTAGTTTTTGTATATGTGCAATACAAAATGTGTTTTACAATTTAGCTGGCAATCAACATTTAAACCTAAATATTTTGTGTCTTTGAATTTATTGAGTTCTGTAATGCCGCAGTGAACATTTATCGTTGGCTGATTATACTATTTTTTGTTGCAAACTGTAAGAAATGTTTATTTTCTGTGTTGAGGTTTAATTTGTTTCCTATAAATCACGAATCTAATTCTGTAAATGTAGTGTTGGCTAGTTGATTACCATAAGTTCTTCCTCTGATTTGCTTGATATTATGATACCTACTGGTGTCATCTGCACATAAAGTAGATAACGTTGTTACAACGTTTCTGGTGCTACCTTTGCTGTGAGGGTTTCTTTTTATTCTTACACTTACCTACCTAATGTTTTAAATGATAGTTGGAATCGTGATTAGAAAGTATGTGAGTAGTTTGCTGGTAGTGAGAAAGTGAGACACTTATCCTATTGGATGGACATATCGCCTGCCAAGAACATCACAACCATAAGCATTCGTTTTATTATTATTTATTATTAATTTAGTTTGTTTTCTGTGTGTGGTTTTTATGGTAATTATAGGAGCCGCGGATTCTTTTTGTTAGGGATTACTGTTGTCTAATGAAATCAATACTTTTAATACTTCATGTTCCATAATAACACAATAACATTGATAATTGCTGTAAGTAATAATCCGGTACACTCTTATTATTATTAGAATAGTGGGTCCCCTGAGCCTATGCTCGTAAGTTGGGACAATACAATTAGATTTTGATAACAGTTACACTGATTATATATACAATAACATCACGAACATATTGAGATGAGAGACAAAGAAATAAACAGAAATGAATTTAGGTATAGTAGAATAAGAAAATAAATTTACACAGATACGTCATAGATCCAACATCTTACAACTTTTACAAGGAAGTACACTAAAACAAACTACATATTAACATTTAGCTTTACAACAGTAATACTGTAATATAAATCAATCACTTATCTTTTAAGAATTCAGTCAAGATTTGTTTGATTATAATTTTGATACTTTTACTATTATATTTTTAAATTGAGAACTTATTAAACATTTTAGTTGTAGTATAGGACAAACATTTTACCATACTTGGCAGATCCAAATTGATTTTTGTGAATTTTTTTGTGCTTCTTGTAATATATTTGTATATTTCTACTTTAAGAGTGAAACTAATATTTCTCTGAGTATTATGTTTTTGTATGTTATAAATATTTGTCAATGATGATAGCATAACACAAGATTTTAAAGGAAGTACGTTGGCCTTATGATAAATATCTCCAACTATGGGTGTAATAACTGTTATAATGTGGTTTATATGGTCGTGCCAGGATAAAGTTTAATCTATTATTAGGCCAAGGCATTTTATTTTGCTCACCCTCTTAAATGTAGGTTTTGTTTAACTGTAAATGTATGTTATCTTTAATTTTATATGACGGTTTGTGAAATATTATATACTTGGTTTAATCAATATTAACTGTCAGTTTATTAGCATTAAACCACTTCACCAGGATAGATATATCATGTTGCGTTTGATCATGCAGTTCTTTCTCTGACCTAGGAAAGTAATTTAAACTGGTATCGTCCGCATATAACGTTATTTTGCCCTCATAACTGGCATATATTATTTACATAAATAAGAAATAAGGTTGGCCCTAAAACCGAACCTTGTGATACTCCGTGTTTAATAGGTAAGCTAGAGCCACTATTACCATTAACATTAACATACTGGTACCTGTTTGTTACATAACTCCTAAACCATTGTAGTACTATTCCTCTAATACCTATTGCCTCCAATTTGCATAGTAGTATACTATGATTTACTGTATCAAAAGCTTTCCTGAGGTCAATAAATAATCCTGCCACTATTAAGTTATTATCGGCTGAGTCTGTAAAGGGTATATACAATCTAAGACTGCACTAACTGTGTTTGATTTTTCCCTAAAGCCATATTGGCCATTAAACCAGAAATTGTTATATTTAAGGAATTTGGTCAGTCTTCCTTTAACAATTTTTTCCATAACCTTAGCTAGTACCGGGAGAATACTTATGGGTCTATAGTTCCCTGGTCATTTGACATCTCCTTATTTATGGATTGGCACCACTCTAGCTATCTTACAATAGTCGGGTACTAAATGCCATTGTTCATAGTAATATTTCTCAAGGAAGCTATCCCATAGACTAAACCAGACTTACAACTTTTAATTACTTTATTGTTAATTAGTCCTACGATCCTTTAGATTTTAGGGTAAAAATGCATTTTGTAACTTCTACTTCATCATCAGTTGGGTACAGAAAGACGAATTTGGTGAATTAGCCTACTGATATATTTCAAGTACGGTAGTTGTAGGGCATATTTGGTATATGGTTAGCTTAATTCTCTGCGATTCCTGTGAAGTAGAATTGAATGTGTTACAGATTTCAACTTCACTAGAAGTGTATTTACCATCCAGGGAAATACGATTTCGAACTAGCTTGTTATTTTCATTCTTAGTTTTTTTAAATACACGCCCAAGCTGCTTGATTATTTCCTGTATAATTTAATTTGTTTTTAAAGTAGTCTGCCTGTAATTTTCGCTTTTCGGATGTTACATGAATGAATATAGTTTTATAATCTTGTTTTAACTGCACAGGAGAGTTTCTTTTTTTTTATTTTAGCATATAGGGCTTCCTTTCTTTTGACTAGGAATTCTTTTGTAACCCACCCCTTAAGCCGGCCTCACACGATGCCCAATTTCATAGCAGTTTCTATGCCCATTTTCTGGTAGCATTTCTGCTTCCGTCTGAGTGCAGTTCCAGCACCTCCACAAGGGGTTTGGTTCTGGGCATGGCAGATTTTGTACCCGAAACGTTACCCAAAAACGTAATAGAACATGTCCTATTTTTCGGGAGTTCATATTACC
>PNEQ01059382.1:0-19224 GCA_003012365.1 Medauroidea extradentata
ATGTAGTTCAGAAACGTTTATTTCATAGAAATATTTCGTAAAAGTGATTAACAGAAGCGTTAAATAACAAGATCTGAAGCAGAAATCGTTGAAACATATTCCAAAGTCTGTGTAAATATATGTTGAAAGAGTTAAACCGTTTAGAATGCTGCGTAAGAAGGCGGCAACCAGTGAAATCGAACGTAGCTCCGTCGCTAGCACGCCGCGAGCAGAATTCAAGCCGGTTGCGGGTGGGTAGGCAGCCCACTTGCCAGTTCTGTGTTGAATCGAAACATACTGTACAAAATCACATGTAGACGAACGAAATGTGCACGCATGCTTGTGTGTGAAGATGGCCTGAACTAACATACACTGAGCTACAAGCAGATTCTGCTGCCCAGTATTAGCCCGACTTTACAATGAAATATCATAAAAATTTAACCAAGAATCTTTAACGAGCAGGGTAACAAATACGTCCCGACATCACTCACGACTGGCTCCAAATTTGCATGCATTGACTATTTAGCTGACTAGACTTACTGTAACATAAGAAGGAACAAAACCTACGAAAAATTGATATACTCAAGCTCTGCCGAATACGTGTGGTTGTGGTTGCTCAAAACTAAAAAAATACGACCGGAAGTTTATTGATTTAATATACATATACTGACTAAGATGGACAAACACTTCCATCATCACAGAAAGGGCGCTAAGCTACTTTCTGTTGAAGGAGTATGGGTATGGGTCTCGTTTGACACTGGGGCTAGAGGTCCACCTCTCACCAATGTGACGCGAGTACAATTCTCGGCGGGTTGACCCACATTTTCGCTTGAGGGAATTGTTCCTGGCGATATCCCCCTCCCCTTCCTCCTGGCACCGCTCTTTACTAATCTTAAATCACCTCTTCCTCATCAGCTCTGAAATTCTCACTGTTAAGACGTGATCAAGTGATATTCACTCGCTATTCAAGGAGTAACTCAGAGACAGGCCCACTTCAGACACCGTTGGGGATTCCCAGACGTTCCGTTCGCTCTTCACTGGCCTGGCTGACCCAGATTTTTACCCTCTTATAAAACATGTTGTATTTCTTGTTTGTTTAAATGACCTGGCCCATACTTTGACAAGCGTTCTGAACCACTTTGTAGCTGTCACTGGAGCTTGGTCGGCCAGTCACAGAGAGTTGCTGAGTTTTGCGGTATTAAAGCTTCAAATAGCAATGCTCTAGTCGACGTAAGCCTTCCCGCGTGAATTTTTGGGTGAGGGTTTTTTTCTTTAAGGCATGAACAACGTAACGCAAGATGTTTTACAAAAATTGTGAGATGTACATAAGAATGGTGGTGTCACCACAGAACGTCTCATATAGACGAAAGTTATCGGCCTCATAAGTGCAGAATACATTTTAAAGCATACGGCCACCTTATGGCCTACTTTTAAACTATGTCCAAACGAAAAAATATGTATCTATAAAAATTTCCATAAGTACAATCGTCCCGAACAAACACTGAACCTCGTACAATCACTCGAGGCAATATTAATTCCACCCAGAGATAATATTGTCTGAAAACCATCAGACATTCCCAAAGTTTTCTCCTTAACCTGCGATAAAAATAAGTGTAAATTTATATATGTACTAATCAATTACCACTAATTTTGCCTCATAATGTTACACTTCTTCAAATGGTTCAACACAGACATTCTTGCAGGCTATAAGAACACATTTAAATTTGATTTCTAGTAATGAACTTTCCGAAGTTTCTTATCTGATGTAATTCTTATTGTTAAGTATGTAAGAATGTTTATAAGTTCTATACTTGAGACAATGTCCTATTGGTTAAAATTCATTTTCTAAATTTACATGTAAACATTGCGTTCTTTCGTTCACCACTTACATCCCTTCTTGTAAGGCAGTTTAAATAATTTCTATGAAAAATCTCTCACACATATTACATTATTTTGTAGAATGTGAACCCCGTATTTTTTTCGCCTCTTCTTGTAATTAAATAATATTATGCTTTTGTTTGCTTATTTATGCTATATTGATACTTGTTTTGTTATATTAACGAATATGTTTGTTACAATTACACACTTGTTTCAAATCAGTCAATTAAACGACACTTGTGTGTTTATTTCACTTTATTTTTATGCTAGTCATAGCAGCTTATAATTCTAGTTAATTTTTGGGATAGCCACACATAATGCACTGAAATATATGTCCAAGGCATACAAAATTTTTACTTTTTTTTTTTTTTTTTAATATCAATGCAGACTTTTTATTTCGCCCAAGTTATATGTTTGGAAAAGATTTCAATAAAATCACACAAATATAAGCTACAGAAAGAAATTTTGGTCTTTAGCGACAAATAGAAGCCTTCCTAGCTGCTACGTCACATATGCTCCCCATTATTTCTTAGTGCCATGTTAAAGTCATAACCACCGCAGTTTCATCGTCACCTAGCCGCGCCTCATGTGTTCTCCTTGAGGTTCCAACCAGCATCTCTGCTGAATACTCGAAGAAGAAGGTTAAGTCATCCCACAAACATTATTACTGGCAAATCATAAATATTAATTTTCTTATAACGGAGCTCATTAGTATTGTAGTTATTTAGCAACTTCAGGGTTCATGAATTAATATCTGACTCGATAAGAAATGGAACTAAATATATAAGTGTTCTGTAAAATAATGTTGAGCAAGTATTTGCGCTAGACACCTTACGTTGCCTTCTCATGTTACAGAATTAGTCTGACCGTCCTTGAAGAGTAAAATAAATAGTAATGATGTTTTAAAGTTCAGTAACATTGTAGCTCGTTACAAATTGTGCCACTAGTAACTGAATAATATTATTTTTATTGCCCGTATGTAGCGTCCTTACAGACTACCAAAATATATAAAACTATTATAAACCCAGCGATTGGATTATATTTGATAAATGCTTTGAACGACCAAGAGCACTAGAAATTGCAGTTTTTGCATGTATGGCAAATGAACTTCTTACCAGTAATATCATTGTTCCCCAGAAAAGTGAACACGATTATAAATAAGCGAACTTAATAAATAAATCACTTATTTGGAATCAGCGAAAACTAACTGATCACTTTGCTTGTTAAGACGGTTGAAAAGGAGTCCTACATCTTGTTAATGCAAATGACAATCCTCTGATCTGTCTTTCGGTAGCATTTTAAAGTTACTTCATTGAGTAACATTTATCTATCTGGAATCATTGGTTAGTGTTTAGGAACATCGCTATTCTCATTGTTTTTTTTTTCTGCTCTAGAAGGCGTTACAAAGTAGTAATCATAAATGTCTTGACTGAAAGTAGCAATAAGGGGATGACGGCTCCCAGCAGTGTTGTGGCTTGTAGACTGTTCTCATTGCTGTTGTGTAGCTGTAGATGTGGTCCTCTTTAGGGCCAGAGGGAGAATATAGTGATCGATGACGGTGCGAGTGAGGGTTGTTTTGCTTGTGGTGCAGGTGTTGGTGTGGTGCGCCGTGGCGTGGTGCTTCCCCATATTAGAGGCGGGAACTTTCGACAAGGTCTTCGCCCCATCAGACATGCAGGAAACTGATGACACGTCGCACTTCTTGAAAAAAGCCCAAGAAATTCATGTGGACGGGACTAACTCATTCGCAAAGTCCATGTACCTCGGGTTGGCAGAGCTCATCGGCAAAGTCATGAAGATGGCCAGTGAAAAGGTGGATGAAGTGAAAAAATCTCCTGGCTATTACAGACCACCGCCAGCGCAACATCAAAATAAATAAGTTATTACTAACGTTCCAATGTAATCAGCGGATCATATTCGTGTTTGGGTCAAAGTAACTTATGTAGGTGTCATTCAGTTGAACTGCGATAACAGTTCTGGAGACTAGTTTAATTATTCGCTGACTGGATTTCTTCAGAATCATTGTTCACCGGTTAATCTTCAACTTAGTTGGTGGGTTATGCCGAACTCTAATGGTAGAAGCTTGTCGCTAGTGTTTACTTTCAGTCAAGACTAGCTTGCGTTGAGGGTCATTTTCTTTGCTTTCAGATTATTACTAAAGAGAATACGAAAACCGTATTTTTTTCCTGCCTGCATCTGTGAAGTGTATCCCAACACACGATGGGATTGTGTACAGATTAGAGTTATGCATGAATAACTAAGTAGGTCTGTTCCCTTGCCTTGTCGTCCTCCTATCACGTTTCGTATTAGACGTCTCAGTCATTACGTCTAAATCTGGCTGTTCCATTAAACAGCGAAAATGAAGTAAAGAATGTTAAAAAATAATATCAATTTGTGTTTTTCGCAAATAGTCTTTGTGAAATCAGGAAGAGCTTCGTGCAGGAATATTTTGGCTGATATGTCGAAAATAATTAGAAAATGTTTACACATAGATAATGTGGAAAGTACGGAGTCATAATGAATTATCTTACTTATATGTTTGTAATACGCGTGTGCAAATTTGGAAACAGGATTTAGTCGCGTTAAACTAATGTGATTCGTATTTACTTCTCTCTCACCGTTTTCATCATCGTCAATGAATAGGTGCGAATTTGATTTCAGAAACACTGGTAAATTCCTAAACTTTTACCAAAATAATATCGCTAAAAAGTGTAAGCTGATAAATTCTGACAGCTAAATTTACATAAACTGTAACAGCTAAGTCATTGTGTTTCAGTGTTTACCTTCGCATTAAATGGACTAACCGTAACTGTTGTCGAATTGTATTAAGGTCGTACTTTCTATGAGTGACCGAATTTATTGAAACTATTTTGTTATTGTGTGTCAAGCTTACGTAGTTTCGGCATCGACAAAAAACAGAAAAGTTGCATAAAAATAAATTTATATTTTTAATTTTGACGTTTATTTTTTCTTCCGTTTTTAAATTCACTTACGATGATAAGATAGCGTCATTACATTAATTTTCTTATACAAGTTGATCTAATAAGTAATAACGAAGGCTTATGTCTAATTAGGAAATTTTATGGGTTATAATGAACTTTGAAAATAGCTTTATGTAATGAATGTAATATATTTATTTAGGTTTATTTTTGTTAATTTTATTATTTTGATATTAAAGCAAATGTATTAATTTTGTACTTGTAAGGACAGAGTAAATTTCTGACCCTTTGTTTAGAGGAGTTTGTATTCAGGACTAAAATGTACATAATAAAATTAAAAGTGAATAATGTGGTGTACTTTCAGTTTAGTTAAAAAAAAGTTTTTGGCAGTGTTATCCTAAGTCATTAACATATAAAATACGATACATTATATCTCTATGTTTTGCTGATTCAATAATTGTCTCAAGCATTTTCTTACTCTTATCACACAGTTTCCAATAAGTATCTTTAAGTACAGTATGTATACAGTCTGTCCCATAAGTCCGATCTCATAGGGTAAATATAAATGGGTTAAATACGGAAAGTTGTAGTAGTGATGCAGTGTGTTGAAGTACGACGGCTGCAGTGTGTTCATCTCCAAGTACCATTACAGCAGAAAATAATTTCATTTATGGCCATGAATAGCTTTCCACATGCGGAATCCGACTTGTCCTATGATACTGGACTTATGGGACATCCTGTATACTTCAGACTCCCTCCAGATATAAAAGGAATTAAATTAATACTTCTAAGCTACACGTTACCCCATAGCAAATTTAAAATTTAAGTTAATTATTACTGTGCACCTTCAGTGCCTTAATGTATAGAATTATATAACACACATATTTTCGAACTGAAAAATATTAAATTATAACTTAAATTGTGTTCCTTTGTTTTCAGGATGTAAAATATATTAGATTTTTGCTGTTCAAGGTAATACCATCAATCCACACTGATTATTACTGTCGTAACATTTCTTAATTTTTCTGTACATTTTGAACACAAATTTAAGGCAAAGAACGAAAAATATACGTGTTTTAAATTACCTACTTAGTGGATTAAGTTCATATAACTTACATAAAGAGGTAGGATCAATCCATTACATATTTCCAGAACAGAGAGGGAAAAATAAGTCTTGAAAAGTTGTGTAAACAATGCGTTACATAGATATAATTACCTAACTGCTAAAGTGGCAAATGTAGAACGGTAAATTAACAAACAAAATTTGTTGGTTTTGTAGAGCTGGTCAGCTCTCAGTAAACCAATATTACTTCAGTATAAATGGTAGTGTAAATTAAAACCTGCAACGTACACACAAATAAAATGAAATGTTTATAATGGTATTCAGAAATCAGAATTTATTAACTGAATCGTTACACATCCCGTGCATTGGATATTATTTAACCTAACGACATATAACATGGAATAATACAACCCTTGGCAAATTTAAAATCCAACGTATTAATATGAACATGGCCAACACATTTTGTTTAAAATACTCAATTTGTTAATTTGTTTCTTTGACAGTATGAGCATTTTACAGTTCCACTCATGGTCATATAGAGTATTCCTAATTTGCAAACAACTGGGTATATCATCAGCACGCTACGTGTCAGGATCATAATGGTATTTTCAATATTACCTGGTTAATATTGCGGGGATAGTCTAGAAATTCACTTTTACGTTCAAAGTGTATTCGGTATGTAAAGGGTTCTAACCACTGCAACAGTACGAATGACTTTAATAAAAAAGAATTGCTAGTCATTTGTGTTGAATTTACAAGATTTTATTTGCTGACATTGTTGAGGGACATTTAATGGGAATTGTTGAAGTTATAAAAAGCTGCCGGCAAATTTTCCAACCTAACTTTTCTTGATGTAAATAATTGAAATTTTTAGGTTTATTCGTCACAAAACAAGCACTAATTCTGAAAAATATAATACGTGAACTCCAAAAATCGCTTTGTAGTCAACTGTTTTCCCGAAAAGGACCTGATATTTTCACCCTACTGGCAATTAGAGTTGTTATCTGTGCTTACTCCCTCACCAACTCTCCCCACCCCACACAAATCCTTTCTCCTTTTCCAACTCGACAGGTCTCTAAATATATGCGACGTCGATATCTATGTTTTACCAACAAGAGTCGTCAGGCAAATAAATGGTATTAGGTATATCACTGCACACCCAACCTTTACGGAATAACAACATTGATTATGCTGATTCTACTACAGGTTAGGAATAAAATCGAATATCTTATGGATGAATTTGTCGAGTAATAATATCTGCCGCTTGTTCCACTGGTGTCGGTGAAGTAGTTATATTGTTCATAAGTTTTTGGAGAGAACTTCGGGAGCAAAACAGACCATTGTCGAAGGACAAAAATTAGTCCATAAACACCAGCAAAAAGGAGATCGCTACCGATAGCAGCGCAGCTAACGGCGTAAATTGTCATTTTAAAACTTTTAACGATGAACTTCCTAACCTATAGCGGAATTATTCGTAACGTTGTAAATCGCGCAGGTCAAACCCGTGATCTATGGCACTCGAGTCGGAAATAATAGTGTTTAACAATACGGTGTACTAAATTGTGGAAATTAACTGTCAACCACGTTTGGGCGGTACCGGAATCACGAAAGAGAAAGGTTGTCATGCACAACTTTTCTAGGTACGACCATATTCCTTTCCGAATTGCATTATGCCTGTGTTTTTTTTTTTTTTTTTTTTTTTTTTTTTTTTTTTTTTTTTTTTTTTTTTTTTTTTTTTTTTTTTTTTTTTTTTTTTTTTTTTTTTTTTTTTTTTTTTTTTTTTTTTTTTTTTTTTTTTTTTTTTTTTTTTTTTTTTTTTTTTTTTTTTTTTTTTTTTTTTTTTTTTTTTTTTTATTTGCTCGCAATGTCGTACGTCGAACTTTCAGTTTATAATAATAACCCATTTTAGGAGTCGTCCAAAACCACGGAATTTCGTTTTCTTTTCATCCTGGCTCCGTATTTGAAACGGTAAATATTTATTATTCTTCCTAAATTAGCCTCCTATCAAAATTTTTGTAACTTAATGATGAGTAAATATTTAACTTGGAATAAGAGCAGTGGAGCCAAAATCAAACACCTGACTATAAATTCTGGGATTCAGTTCTGCAAGTGAAAGCGAAAATATATAGAAATGTCATCGAAATTACCTTTACTATTCAAAAATTTACTACTTTCTCTAAAAATTGTGCAACGTCGTTTCATTATTACAAAGAAAAATTTAAACATAAAGTTACGCTGTGTTTATTTCATAGGTTACAAAACTGTTATAATACAGCATTGGCCTGGTGATAATTTCAAATCCTGTAAATAGTTTTGTGAGTGTTATTATGTATGCTACACCTGAAATAATAACCTTTTTGGTGTCCATAATACATACCGTAGTACGGTCACGTAACCATTTTCCTACCAAAATCTGTCTATTTAAAATCGATGTCATCCTTCATCGGATCATGCAGGAAAGAGGTTATCATGATCCCATGAATTTATCGAAGAGACGTCTGTAAGGACGCGTATTTTACACATTTGTGTCCATCCATCTGCTTAGTGGCGCATCCCGGTGATCTATCTGTTCCACTCTCGGTAATAAATCTCAGCTCTGGTGGCTTGCTCGACAAGCGATCCAAAACCCTGATCGCGAGATTTCGTACGAGAGCACCTCTTCTTGTCTGCCTTCCACTTTGTGACCTAGTTGCCTGGCGCATGCGTACTACACTTGAGACGTAACTTTACCTCACGACGCACGTGCAGTTATCTGCCCAGTTAAATATTTCTTTACCAGGCGAGTAAATATTATATATTTACTTAAACAACATGGTAACACTGAATTTTTTTTTATCACATAGAGACAAGATAGGAATTTATTTCAGAACACAACAATTAAATTCTGGAACCACATTGGTGGATACTTTGCCGAGAGGTTATATTTAATTCAAGGTATCCTAACAACATGCTGGCTGCAGATAATAAACTAAACTATCAGTTATCGAATAGTTAAGATTTTTTTTACTCTTATGTTTAAAATGTATAAATGTACACTTAATTTTCAGTTCGGAGAATATAAAATAAATAATAAAGAATCGTCTTCAACGCAAAATTTTTGTGTCAATTGACTAAACAATGCTTATCAGACGCCACACAATTGTTTAATGTTCAACCAGGGCAGTAAAAAAAATCCTCAAATAAGTAGTTTGAAAGTAGGAAGATGTATTAATATGTATATTATTGAGAGCCGAAACCATAATTAATGCTGCCACTATCTCCGTTTAAAATAATTAATTTGTTGGATATTTAAAATTTTCTTGCGTACCTTTTCCACGCACGTCAATTGTGTCAATTTACAAAATAACACACTTAAACGAGTACAGAACGTCACTGCCAACACGCCTTTTTTTAAACTCAGTAGATAAGAACAGCTTATTCAAATTGCTGTTCCTAAAAATGTACTAACATACGGGTGTATATATACGAAACTCAGATTGTATTGAATTTTGCTGCAGACTTTCTCCGATAAAGTTATGTTATCATGGCTTAAAAATCACATAGAAATAACTGTTTGGCGGAAACCATGTACTTTTGCTCAGTGCTTGTCGCGTAGTGGCAGTGGCGATGCAGTATTTGATAGGCAATACAGCTTCAGGCGGGTGGTGCACTTAACTGTTGAAAGGGAAGGTATACGTTATTTTAATGTAACAATTGTTATTAATTGTAAAATTATAAAAGTTACTTTGATACAATTATAGCAGTTTTCATACATTTTAAATGTCACTTATTGTTAATATTGTCGGTGTATTTACCAGCTATTTGAGTTACTAGAAGTCTGTTGCTCCGTGTAAACAATATGTTCCATTATTTAATACATACGCCTCACACAACTGCGTAAAATACAGGAAGGTTACATAAGCGTCAGCACATTCACAGTTCATGATCAGAAACGCGTGCAATCAAACTTGGTAGTTTTAACTTCTCGAAAAGTAAAATATTTGACTTATTTATAATACTCACTCAACAGTGCACTTAAATTTTACAATGAAAGTAACGGAAAACATGCTTCCTTCACAATGTTATAAAATATTCCCTCACACATATTCAAGCAGAAGTATAATTGTACATTTCTCCGAAAAGAATTCAGAAGTGATCAGCACGTATATTGTTTGTTAGGATATTAATATTCATAATGATGCATGTAAAATACGAACGTGTAGTCGACTTAAATTAAAATACTACCTTAACCCATTCTCAACTGCAAGAACAGCTTGTGAGCGTGATATCAAAACATGTATGGTTACTAAAAATAATTTCAGCATGGCAGTCATCATTGAACTGATTTCGCCTAAGCTCAGTTGCATTTAAGGCCTCCTGGCACAGCTTGCGTGCAATTTACTGCATTTAAATAAATTTTAATATTTCTAGGATCGTATTTCTTTGTCACGTGAACTGAATAGACCAGGACGAGACGACAAAAACTATTGTTTTTAATATATATTACCGTGATAGTAAAATTACTTCCATTCGTTTTTAAAACATAAGCGTTAAGTTGTAATTACAATCGAAAGTTTCATAAATTACTTCAGAACATTTAAAAAATCAACCAGAGATTTAAAACTGTAGAGTGCGACTCCCCAAAAAGGTATGATATTTTATATATATATATATATATATATATATATATATATATATATATATATGTGTGTGTGTGTGTGTGTGTGTGTGTGTGTGTGTGTGTGTGTGAGTGTGTGTTGGTGTGTGTACGTGTGTGTGTAGTACAATCCACGAGAACACCACAACCTCTGTGCTTATATTTTGTTTAGGATTTATGCAGTTAAAAGAAGGTAATAGAGAACCGAAATTTTTTACAGTTTCCTTGGTAGAATAGCTTTGCTATAAAAAGCAATGGTTTTAAACAATCTGCACTATCGAAACTAAGATTTTGTTTCGCTAAACTATTGCTACAGTTGCATACATGTCACACGTAAGTAACATTTTAGTGTTCTGTATAGAGTTGCATATAGACTATACTACTCTTGAAACTACGCACTTTTTTTAGACTCTTCACGTGCCAAAGTTATTATTTTCTATTTTTTCAGCATATAATTGTTTAATGCGATATAAATAATAGCCTCAAGAAGTTTACCTATTTCAGAAATTTTTAATTTAAGAATCTAAAAATTAGTAAAATTGTTACTAGATATGATTATTCCTTTAAACCAAAATTAACATAAGATATTTCTTCACAGCACTGTCATCTTACTGTCAGGAGTACACATTTTTTTACTTTGTTCTCTAGTATTTCAATTTCAACTTCCAAAGTTTACCGTAATTTAAATATTTTGTTAGATAACTTTTTTTTTGTACGAATTTATTTTTAATTGAAATTTTTCGCATTAGTAGTAATATTACGTGAAGAATTATATTCATTATTGTCTGGTAAAGTTAACAAGATAGCTTCCGTATCGTGTCACGAAACGATAACACAACCCGAAAATCTAGGATAAGTTTTTTAGCTCTTCAAAAGCCTTATAGAAGTAAGTGGAGGATAGGACGCAGATATTGACCAACGTACACAACCCCCCTCCCCCAAACCTTCCCAATCACTTACTACTATGCACATTTAGTTAAGTCTCTAGTTAGCCAGCGGATGTAGAAGTAAATGATGGATGACTCTAGATATATCTGAACAGACGTAGTCTGCAAGAAATTAAAACGGTTGTCAACAGATAGTGTTGTAGGAACGGTTTTGTAGTTGGTGCTGTTTGTTACGGCGGCCACTAATAAACAGAGTACTGCTGACTATACGCGAATGTTCTCGAATGAGTTCTAACACTCACTGACATTTCATCAAAATTGTAATCAGCAGATGAATCTTCTTCCTATTTATTATGGTCTAGTTATTAATTACCGTTTATAATTTTCTGGCCTTCTCTATATTAACACATGTCATCAATATTCTAGGATTTCATAAATATCAGTGTAAAAAGTATTTAAGCTTGCCTTACCTTTGAAGTCATGAAGAAAATGACTTACTGTAAGTGTATATAGCCAGTTCGGGTTGAAGTGAGAACTCATAAAAGACCTTCTAAACTTATGTATTCAGTCAATTCGTATCTTTCCGCGCGTAACTGCTGACGACGAGAAGTGTCTAACCTCTGTGAACACGTCGCTTGATGTTTGCGCGGGTAAGATAAATTGTTCAGTCGGTAAGAACCTATTCAGTATGATAAAAATTGTTTATTAATTAAATAAAACAAATATGTATAATTCAATTTATTTTAGAATTGTTTAAATAGGAAAATACATGGAATACATTCGACAATTCTCTGCCAGCCACATAACGAGTAAGGTAAGTATTATTAATGTTAAATTCTATGCAGTAATAGCTAGCGATTTTTTCAAAGGTTTGATCTTTAGTGTTCACCTTATCCCGAATGACCTATACATGTGTCCACTAACTACTTGAGTCTTAACTTCTGTGTATCCTTAGATACGTATCCATGAGCTTATCTTATATCAGTATAATGTAGACGCACCCAGCCTCTACAATTCTAAATTAGTTCGCGCATGTGCACTGTAAGTTTCCGTAGAAATTTTATTGGAATTCTCAACCATGTTTGCAGTTAATGCATTTTTTATTGTCTGTTCAGTCTGGATTCCATCCAGCAACTCGACCCACTCGAAAGACGTTTCATGAGTTTCAAGTCATGACATTGAGGCTTCATTCCGCGTTCACCACCGCCATGCCATAAAACTGTGTCCTCAATATAATACTTTGCTTTGGAGACGAGTTAACTATCATGCATAAAATAAAATACGCCAGTTCGATGTGGGTGGTAATAAATATTACAGTAATGCGTAATATAACGTAGTATTCTTGAACACAGGCGATAATAATACACTACACGGAAAATATGACACTACAATAATATTATCACACAAAATGTCATTAATGGCAGGAACAATAAAACTTTGCTTGCTATACAAGCCCTGCTCTCACCACGTCCACACAAACGCAGCACAACGCCACAATACAATTTATTTAATATGCTAACGTGAACACAAGCTATAGGCCTACAGGGGCTCGTCACTTACGCTTGGCAGCACATACGTGAACAGTCACGAGTTTTTCAAAAAGTAAGCGACTCTTTAAGACGTAGAGCATTACAATAATTGGGCATTATGTCGATCATCAGGTGAGGTAAAGTAACCTAATTGGTCTTTAAGTCTCGTTGACAGCGAGGTCATTTGAGACTGTGACACACAGCTTAGTATATTGACATGAGCTGTAAGAGGAGTCGACCATGGCCTTTGTTAAGTAATCATCCCAGCATTCGCCTGGATCGATTTCGGGAAACCGTGGAAAACTGAAATCAGGAGGGCCGGAGCCGGGAATCGAACCCGGGTCAACCAGAATGCGAGTCCACGTGTTATCGTTGCGCCACCTCACTCGGTATCTGGTGAGAAATCCCTCATAGCTAATATGGTAAATATTTTACAATCCACGTGTTTCAGACTTTTGGTCTTGTTTTGATGCATAATGTCTCCCGTCACAATGAGGAATACCGTCCATACACGTTAGACAACTAGTTATAGTTTTGAAAATTCACTTCCATTTATCGCATAAATTATTTATAATTATCGTTAACACTTATCGCGAAAATTTGCTATATTTTTCATCTAGAGTGAATTTAGGAAGTTTATTAATCAACCTCGAAATGCGCTTCCTTATTTGCTATATCCCCAATAATGTACAGCTAGTTCAAGCAATAAATTGTGTTTGAATTTAGAACGGTTTTGCAAACGTATTCACATTCACTATACAATTATCTGTTATGGATGTTTGGTTAACGTCAACTGCTCTTCCCAATAGAAACACAGAAGTCACTGAACATGTAAGAACGTTACGAGTGCTGAATCATTTATATTACGTGAGTGAAAACAAAGCAAGATTGTAATTTATATTTTCTACAAACAACGTGACTACGTATAACTTGAGAGAGGAAGAGAGATACATCACGGCAATTATTGTTATTGTCGAACCGAAGCCCTCGCGTGAGGTAGGATAGGTACTTACATTTAAATAGTGGGGCACAGTTTCCTTTCAAGATATCGCTTTCTGACAGACATCGTTTTCTGCACAGATAATAAGAAAATACAGCTACAGTAATTATGTTGATGATAGAATTGTACAGGTATGTGTTTTTCAGTTTTTTATTCTGTGAAGATGCGTATTAGCTTATAGTTTCCATGGTATTAAAACGCCCTAAAAGATCCGGTAGCAATATGGCCCCACCGAAATTGTACAAATGTCAGTGGTGGTATACGTGTAGGTTCGACAAGGCCTGAACCCCAGTCAGTATAAATTATTGAAAATTTTAATCCCTATCTTTGCTCACGCCATTTCTGTATGATAGGTAGTTAGTCCCTTAATAATTTCACCATGTGTGTATATTTATTCACTTATTCTTCTATAATGGTTGAAAACACTGTGAAATGGTCATATAATAACGGCTACCGCCTTATGCATCCACATAATTTATTCTAGGTGCGCTACTGACATTTTGTGCTTATTTTATACTTTAAATACGTTAGGACTTTACAGACATTTTTGGGAATTGCCGATTTTTAGGCCTAATTGTTTTTTAGTTTCCGTTTCTTCACAAAGTTCGGGATAAAAGCTGTTT
Source organism: Medauroidea extradentata (assembly GCA_003012365.1). Lineage (NCBI taxonomy): Eukaryota > Metazoa > Arthropoda > Insecta > Phasmatodea > Phasmatidae > Medauroidea > Medauroidea extradentata. Next base: position 14,535 of record PNEQ01059382.1, read on the forward strand.
TACCAAATAAATTAAATCTGTGAAGTCTGTAGAGTTCATACTTTTAGCAGCCACAAATAGTAAACGAGTTTCTTAAGCTCAACGTAAAACCATTATTAAGATTAGGGCCTAAGGATTATATTTGCAAACGCTACTGTAAGATGAGTTGACCAACCATGCTCTTCAACCGTATGCAGTTGTAACCCTGATAAATGACAATATATTAATTATACAAGTGTACTAACGAGCATAAATACCACTTGTAGTACGACAAGGCTGCGAACCAGTAGTCCGCTGAGACACTGCAGCACTTATAAATCGTAAATACTCATGGAAAAACACGTGAAATAGAAACGTTCCACCTAATGCAAACAGCAAGGTAAAACCTAAAAGTTGGTAAATACAATTACGTAATAAATAACAGTGTGTCACTGTGGACGGGCTAGAGAAAGCGAAGGAGTTAGGATGCCGCGTACATTTATGTCGACTACTGTACAAGACTCGTGGTAGCGCTCTCTTTCTCTGTCTATCTGTCTATCACCTTCTCACTCTGCTCAGAACGCTCCCCTGCCTGCGCCAACTACGAGAAAATCCCAGCAGATTACCTTGTTAAAGGAAACCGCCGTTCGAGATCCGTGAAAATTGGAGGATGCTTTGGCTTCTCGGGTTTACTTTGCCTGAACGTTACGGTTTTAACTCCCCAGCACATAAAATATTTACTCTGCCTTCGTGGAGGTTAAAGTACCCGTTATCGTACGACCTTCGGATTGCAAATGAAGATGTTTCAAACCTTTACTGCGACAATATAAAATATAAATACAAAAACCTATCCAAGTATACTTGGGTTTTTTTTAACATGACTGCGAAGTAAGCCTGTTTCATACCAAAATATTAATTTTACTCGGGAAATAACCTCGGCTAAGGGATGAACTAATTAAAATACAGATCTGTAGACTGTGCCATTATGAAAACGAAGGTTCCATATTACAAAACATTAATTATAATTCTGTTATTGTAACTATTTTATTATTTTCCAACTCATTGTGTAAGGAACTTATCTAACCACCACAGATAAACTAAATTTAAACGTCACTATAATAATCACTGTATGTCAATTTAGTTATTTTTATAGTGTTTCTTGCTTGCAAGGTCACATAACTAAACACGGTAAAGTGGTGGTCAGACCACTGTGATTCGGCTATATTTCTCAGATAATTCGTTGCACTTTTCGCATGTTGAAAACGTGGCGGACGCTGCAATTGATCGTCAAGTTTTATTTTCGTGGGTTTTCATGTTACACACCCTTGAATTCCGTTTAATTTTCCGTCGTCCAAAATTCTAGAAGGCAAAACAATTCGCGTGTTTCACTGGCAGAACTATACCGACTCAGACTTAACCTCGGCCCTCTCTCATTAATAATGACTGCCTGAGGTGTAAAAGCGTATACGGATTTACGTAACTTAATCAATCGCGTTTTCCGTAATGTTAAAAGGCTTACACCATATCCATCAAACTGAACTGAAGAGAATAAAGAGCCTAATTAGTACAAAAAAATTAAAGAAATAATGGCATGCAATATAAAAGCCACAGTAATAGGAAAATAGCTTAAATCTCATACCAGTAACATAGTTTATATTTTTGTTGATATGCTCGTCATTATGGCAGCTCTAAAGATAAGTCAAGTGCTGGTGTGAATGCGTGTGAAGTTATTGTCCGGTGGCAACACGAGGATGGAACATGAACATTAGAAGCGGCGCCGACGTCCAACCACTGCTGATACACTTTTGGTCCAGTGTGTCGCCATAATTTTCCTCTGTAGATAGACAGCTTCCTAATTTCGTCTGTGAGGCCTCAGTCGTGCTTCGTTCATTTATACACGTTATGTGCGTGCCCTGGAAAAATTTTTTGGATGAAATCCCTTTACGTGAAACGGAGGCAAATTACACTTATGCATATGTAAGGGAAAATTACCTGCCCATGTGTGTAGTCAATTTACGCCATTAATTTACAGAATTCTTTACAAACATTTAAAAAAACTTGTCCAGAAAATATATATGAGAATATTCCTAAACAAGTAGCGGAATATTTCTCAGACGGTAAGATAGAATTCCTTGTCAATAAAAATGCGAAAATGTAGAAGCATTTAAACCAGCATTTACTATTATTGTATATATAACAAAAAACTTACTTTATGATATGTAAATTCACAGTGATATTTAACTACTGCAATTATCAACAGCGGTTCAGTTTGTTAACCACTTGTAGATTTTAGACTGTGGTTTTTCTCAAACCTATGTTACTCTTGTGCGTTAGTATTATAGTGAAGTTGCGTTTTGAAGTTGAACTTTTGTTTACAAGATATTCAGAAATTTCTGAGCGCGTAGTGCGATAGTAACAATTTTCCCATACAAATTATTGAATATTGCATTTCACTCGTCGGGTAAATTTATCTAATTTATGGTGTGTCTATGCTGGTATAACAAAGTTGAATACCAGTTCTGAACTCAGAAATTTGCTTTAAAATGCAGCCTACAGCTTCGGCTAATGCGTACAGTTCACAAATTTGCCCTCTGAAAATATATAGTTATACGGTAATTTGATTCTTTTTTATGGTACGTTACATTTTACTTCCACAAAAAAATATACGATAAAAGGCTTAAAATAAGACTTTTCAAAACAACACTGCGGTTAAAAATTACAATTTCGAAAATTCTCTGTTCACAATAATGATTTTAAATTCTGACGAAGGTATGTATGTGGCTTTTTATTTCGTGATTCTGTGTCTTGAACAGATTATCTTCTCATATCAATAATTAAACAATACAGGGTTATGTGATAATCGTATGCAAGTTCCAACAGATATGTTATGTGTACTTGTACATTTCTTGCATAATTTTTTGTCATGTCATAAGTAGTGTTCTTTACAGCAGCGTCTTTCACCACATTCCTTTATCTCTTGGTTCGTAAGAAGCTTAATGATTAAGAAATCCTGGTATTGTTTTAAAATACTTTATTCTGTGTAGATATTTACATGTAGATATGTGTGAAGTTCTAACAAATAAACATCAGTTTTATTATCCTGTTAGTTTAAGCTACGCAAAATTTAAGAAGCATTTATTCATACCTGGGCAAAATATTTGCTAGCAGTTGATGTACCTGTTCTAATAACAATTGAATTGGATTCGTTTGCTCTGATTTGACCTTTCAAACGTACAATAAAGGTACTTATAATTTATATAGGTACAAACATGTATACGCACTAATTAAATGAACTTTTGAATCCAGCATTGCACTACCCTTACGTTAGCTGAAAATCACCCGTTCCCCTGAAAACTTAGACAACATATATTGCTCACCGCATACATAAATCATTACCTCAGTACGAAATAATGTATTTATTATTAGCTACATTCAAAAGCAACAAGCGATCTGTCACAAACTTTTTTAAGCGTTTGTGTGTGTCTATATATATATTTTTTTTTGTGTGTGTGTGTGTGTAAAAGTCCAAGGTCGGTAAAATATTTACAGTTCTAATTATTCATATTACGTATTTTAAAAAAAAGTGCATATTGAATTACACCCTGCTGTACATAAGGCATAGTAATCAGCTTTTCCACGAGCGAATCAAGATTTTGCAATAAGTCCCACAATTTTAATTAATTTAGGAGGGATGAAGGTTCACTCCGAATTCATCATGTAATGAAATTAATTCTACTTATCTTTGTAGATTATCAGCTGGGTCTCTTCTCGTACAGGAATCCATTCCAAGAGAGTTTAATCTATGATGTCACCTTGGAGACGTCTTCCAATTACTTTAATCCTTCCATTACTATGTCTTACCAGACTGTTATCATGTAGAACAAACAAACTACTATCTATCCTTATTGAAATCAGGTTAGCGAATTTTTACTTTTCATCTAATGTCGTGTGCGTATATTACTATTGTGTCGGCACATATCTAATGTAAACGATCTTTTGACGTATGAAAGTAATTATTTTTAGAGCAGCGATTGTGTGCCTACTATCAACGCAGGCTAGACATCAAGTAGTTCATGCCAGTGGTGGAATATAGGGGCAGGGAAACATTGACTATCTCAAAAAATCTCTGACGAACAGCAACAACACGAGGTTTTCCCCGTGCTGCACTTAGGCTACGAGTCCCTATTTACGCTGTTTTTTGTATATTTTTTAATTTTTAAAGGGAACGTTTATCGTTAAAACAGTCACAGAAATATCTTGAAATTATTTTAATAGTATAGCAAAGTTTTAAAATTAAAAAGATGTAATATATTGGATATTTCTAAACCTTAAGAAATGCTATTAAAGTCATTGATTAGCTAAAATTATATATATATATATATATATATATATATAGAAAAATTATACTACATAGTAAATCTATTTTCAACAAATCTACGTGACGGTTGTAGTATACTAAAGTATATTACATTTTACTGCTTATTTTCACTTTTACGTGTGGAGTAAAATAGTAAAACTTTCATATATATACGTAAAGTGTTGTGTTGACTCTACTGGAAGTGACGTACTAAAAAAACTTACGTTTAACAACCATTTAGTATAGAATTCAGATGTGAAATTTATTAATAATTTTAACCAAAATGAACCTAAACATGACTACACAAAAATAACATGTTAACTTAGAGAGGTATGGTTTGTGAATTTAGGGAAAGAAACAATACTACAATCAATA
>PNEQ01059383.1:0-19218 GCA_003012365.1 Medauroidea extradentata
AAAATAAGCCGCTATCGAATTTACGAAGGTAGCGATTTTACGAATGCGATGAGAGGAACCGTGAGCATTCGTAAAATCGGGGGTCTAGTGTATTATTCATGTATATCACTAATATTACAATGAAAATAAAACAGAAGAAAAAATATATAAAAACGTTAAGCTCCAAAAGTATAGATTCTTTTCTAAATACAATAATTTGCAGTATGTCTTCTATTTAGGCAGCCTTCCGTTTTCTGCAGACAACACTGCTATCACTGACAGTTCGACAGTGTCCGTGAACAATACGGGAACAGTCTCAGTAAACAGCTAAATATTTCTCCACCAGTAAATAGATAATATAGGAACGTTAAATCAGTAAACATTACTGCAATCTGCATTGCCAATCAACTATATCTCTGGCAATAAACAATCCTGTTTATTTTATTCATTGTATAAATTGTATTTAATTAAAAAATAAAGTTAGTACATTTTTAGCATAGTGAAGCATCTAGCAAAACTTATAACTGAAAATAAAGCATAAACATTGCATGTGTTTATGTTTGTGAAGCTGTAAACATTATAATTAGTGATTATTTTTAAACATGTGGCAAGGTATGATTCAACCTCTTGACATTTATTTAAACTTTGTAAACAGCAAACGATGAATGCTTCAGTAACAATGAACAGATATAAAATAAACGTAAGTACATATGCGTAGCATATACTGTATATAAATTAACAGATAACTGCTTTGGCCATTATATCTTAAAAAATATTTATCCTACTATTAGAATACTTCAAATTTCGAATTTCTGCCAAAAATATTGTTTTCCTGACATCACTGATGCTCTGAAGAGCCAGTAAACGGATGTAGCCTCGCACAGCGTATCATCAACTAACTATCAGCGACTATCAGTGCCGTCAGCAATATCAGAACAATAGCTGACATTACTAAAAACACTAGCCAGTGCAATCAGTGAATAACGGAAGGCAGCCTTAGTTCATAATAAAATGACAATACCAATACACCAAAATTTCAATCAAAGTTGTCACCAACTCAGAATAATGTTATTTTTCCATCTACTGTCATGTTTTAAACTCTGATATATAGGCACGTTACTGTGTAAGGTAGCGCAAGGATACAACATTGGGCATACGTTGCAGAGGGCACTGGTTTGATTACTTATCTGGCACTGTGTGGATTAGAGTACTTTCTGAGGAGAAAAAGCCTTCTGCACATAAACAAACACACAGGGTGTGAGAAGAAAAGGCTTAAAATTGATCCAAAAAACCTGACATTGAGAAAACACCAAGTCTGAGCACTTGTTACTACACTTTCTACACATTGTGTGAAAAGAATATTTCTTACACAGGATGTGGTGTGGCATACTTTATGTTTTATGAGTTATGTCCTGCATGTTTTAGTGAACGCTGCTGCCTTACATACACCAATACTTATTTTGTCACTGGAAGTATTTTACAGACAGTTAAGAGATCACAGCTGCTCAATATTTTATCAACAAAAATTATTTCAATAAGAAACGTGATTACATTGAGTTTTTAAAATTGCCACGTAATTAGATAAACGATCCTGCAAGCTAGTGTTCCTATGTACAAATACAGACAGATGAAATGAGGGTTATTAGTAACAGTACTGTACAGCGTAACTGGACACGTGTTAAAATCAATAATTTTTAAACAGTATTTTCGATAAAAAGAAGTTGTTTAATTGTAATCAGAATATTCTGTTTTCAGGCTGCTATAGCACTCTTCAGTGTCTTCAAATTAATTTACATTCCAAAAATTATTTCTCGGGAAACTTCTACTAGTAGAGAATGGTGGGATATGGAAATTTAGATTTCTGTGTTGAAAGTTGCGCAAAGTACGTAAGTTTTTTTTAACACTGATAGGACACAGTAAGATGATGCAACGCAGACAAGAGAGAATGGTTACTTCAGTTTCCCGCCCCAATCTGACACCCTAAGGAAGCCAGTCTATGCATGAAACTTTTATGTCTACCACATCACGGTAATGGAAGGTCAATCTAATCATTAGTGGCTGGCTTCTGCAGCACAGTTGGTCAGGCGCCGGTCTACGATGCAAGAGGCCCTGGGTTTGGATTCCGGTTAAGGCATGGATGCTGTTTAATCCCTTCATCTCACTTCACCCTCATCGACTCTTAAGACCTCAGTGTACTGTTCAGCCAATTATTGGTAGATATGTATGCTAATATTGAGAGACAGGTTGTACTTTATAAGAATCAACCAGGTGCAGCTCAATGCAGATAGTTACATCAACCATAAAGATACCATTAAGAAGCAGAATACTATAGGTACCGATGTCAATCAAATTGATCAGTTGTGGTATCGCAATTAACATTCACACACAACCCCGAGTGGAATGATATCACAAATGCCAGTGCACTCAGACAAAAATCTCTTGATCAACAAAATGTAGTTGCCAAGTTCCCCCCCTCCGCCTCCCCCAAAAAAAAACCTTTTGACGAAACAAAGACTATTTGGGGATATGCATAGTTATATGTACTGAGTGGAGCGGGGAGCAAAAATAAAATAAAAAGCTGCAGCTTTTCCCTACATCTACATTTGCAGTAGTAGTTAAGACAACATGTTTTTACCAACATGATTGCCAAGGTTATTTCTCCTGAAATGCAATACTCTAAGAAAGACCCTCACCATAATGGCATTGTCAAGACTAACATGAATCATGAACCTTCTGGCAATTCAAATTACAAATAATCATGTAATAAAGGAGGGAGTTGCTGCAAAAGTACTGAAGGACACCCAGGCAGGCAAAGATGGATACTCACAGTGTCACCACATATCTTCAGCTGATGGTGGCTTCACAGTAAATGTTAAAACGATGGAGGAAGATAATCGTTAAGTGGTGCCACGTAATCCTGTGCTCTCAAGTACTTTCAGTGCGCATTTCAACGTGGAGTATCGTAAGATCCAGGTTTACATTGTACCCCTTGACAGTAGTTTCCCCTTCTCCTCCCTAGAGCCCCTTGCCTTTCAGTCGCTGTCATAACATTACGTTACACAGAGTTTTAAATGTGCCACAACGGATTTTATTGCTCTATTAACGTTTTCAATTCCTGTAGAGCTTAGCACCAAATCAACAAAAACGGCAGACATAAAGGGTATAACGAGATGATAAGAACAATTATATAACCTTGACCACAAACACATCATGATCGTTCACGTACATAATAAGACATAAAATAGGAATGTTGGACCCTATGTTGTTTTGCACACTGAAGTATATTATCGTAAATAAAAACCCAATTGAAAAGCTTGCAAACTGTTAATGCAATTTTTATTGAAGCGAGGCATTATTTCTCAAAGTGACAATGATACATTATGTTGTTGAAAAATCAATCTTACTTACCAATATGTACACACAAAGTTTTGTAAACATTTTAGAAAGTACAACTTTTTAGTAAATTGTAAAAATTTAGCGAAATAAGACACTTTTGTGTTTGCAAAACATTATGTACTTTTATCTTCGTCATGTGAGTTTATAGTGGAACTGCAGTGCTTAGGCCTACTTCATGCTTTGATTTACAAGTGTATTTTAGTTAATATTTTAAGTTTTTTAAAACGCACGAAATCTAGATAATTGTCTCGGCGACCGGTCAATAGCTGTAATTTATTTTTGCCAATTTGTACTTTTTTTTAAACGTTACTATCCATCTTCCCCTATTTAATGTAGAACAGCCTAATATATCTGAATAATCCTAATTCTGGAAAAGTTCCGTATTCAGTCACACTTCACTATGATAAAATATTTACTAGCCATCAGAAACAGACATGTATCTGTTTCTTTTTTAAATACACATAAATATTGTGTTTTACTACAGTTACAGCTGTTTTCTCCTGTGAATAACCCATGAATTAAAGTCTGTGAAGTGCTAAACCACTTTGTACGGATACATATTAAAATGCAGAATGTGGACACCATTAATTTTGTTTCATGTAATTTAAATACTTTTTAATTTTACCACAAAATCTCACTGTTATGAGAAGAGGAGTAAATGTTTTCGAACATTTATGTAAATCTCAATGACACATGTTTGTATTGTTTGTTGAATATTCCAGTTGTTAAGTGCACTAAAGCAGATGAGTAAGAAAACCACATTCCAATCTGCATCCAAGGCCTTTGGTTTCAAGGATTAAAAACACAGGAACAATACCTTGGAGGAAGCTATGCTGTGTGATTCTCCCTACAAACTGTGGGAGCTCTCTACACTGATGATGATTTTTTGTCACCTATCAGACCCAGTGATTCTTTGGGAGACATGCAAAGAAGATATATCAAATAATAGGTGGAAATAGTTGCAAGGCAATGCATAAAAGAATGAGGCATGTACTAGATGCCGACAATGATTACGGATGCATTGGTAGCTCTAGGACAGCGATTCTTGCCACATTATGAGTTACCTCATCCAGCAGGATCTGAACCAGTCTTGTTGAACATCATCTATCTGAGAGAAACCAGTTACAACAAAGACACCATGGTACAAGTGGTGACCAATAATGAAACATCTTTAACAAATGAGCAGCTCTCTGCCTACAATCAGGTTTTGGAGCATTCATTCAGGTGCTGGGCAAGCATTTTCCTGGATACTGCTGGAGGCACTGGAAAGACATTTCTTATTAATTTACTTTTGAAAAAGATAAACAATCATGGCATTGTCCTAGATGTTGCATCAGCTGGTATCACTGCTACATTCTTTGAGGGAGGTCAAACAGCTCACACTGCCTAATCCGTAAAGAAACCCTCTGTACATCATCACCAAAGTAACATGATAGGCTACAAGTCATTCAAGACTGTAAAATTGTCTAAGATGATAGTACAATGGCACACATGACACTGAGACTCTGAACAAGATCATTAAAAGATATAAGGGGAAGGAAATGATTGAGTGATGGGGATGTCACCAAGTGGGTGAAGCTGTGATGTGTCACTGATAGTTAAAAATGATGCATTAATGATACCAACTGTCAACTGATACAAAATATTGATATTTCACTTCTCACATATTTTGTAATTAGATTTAATTACTTAAGATTTTCTTAATACTGCTGTTATGTTTATTTTCCACACACACTGCTTGATTTGCAACTCTTCTTTTTGTTTGTTTAACCTAAATAGTTATTCAACATTTCCTTTTTTATCTTTCTTCTCTTATCTGCTCAGCTTCTTTAATTCTATTGCTTTAATTTTTGTGTGAAACTGCTTAATTTTACTCAACGCTGCCCCCCACTAACATCACAAAACATTTCTTGAGCCACAACTACAGCATCAACTACAACATCTTAGGAGACATACTAGATGCCATGAAGTGTAACTTGAGTACGGCTTCAGAAATGGCTGACGTTACCATGAAAGGCCTATTGCATTTATCTCACGGCTTTAAATTCATGCTGACTACAAAATAAAAATCAACATTCACAGCTAATACACAAACAAGTCATTCTAAACATACATTTTACTCTACGCCAACTTTGTTACTGAAGACTTGAGAGTTATGTTTTATTTAGAAAACAAGTAAACATGTAATAGCATCATAAGATTTATTTTATTAAATTTCAAAAAGTTGGCACTTACCACTTTGGACTTGAACACAACTACCCAACATTATATTTTGAAATATCAATATAAGTCAACTTTTTTTTCTATCTACACCACAAGGTATATGAAACACTTTTAATCCTGATGTTACAACTACTTGGCTACTAAGCCTTTATCACTGCTACAAGTTAACCAGACACAACAAAATACACATCTAAATAAAGTCAACAGGTTTATACAGTGTTTATGTGTAGGTAAATTCTTTTATTTTATACATGTAAGACCACGGTCTTACCATTACAGGTCTGGACACTCGCCTATCTACCAATGCTATTGAGTTGACGAAAGCGCCACTAGCAATGAAGTATTGTTTTAACATTGCGGTATAGTGTCGTACTAGCAGTTCTCCTAGCAGCTCCGACACGAGTTTGCTCCTTGTAGATACATTTACACAATGTTAAAACAATTCCAGAGTGCCAGTGGCACCAATCAGTCATAACGGGGTCAATTTTCTACTCCAAGTGTCCAGACCTGCTCCTCTATAGCCGTGTGTAAGACAAATCATATACTACAATACATACAAGTATAATTGTATTCATTGTGCTATGTATGTTGTTAACTGTAGTCCACAGAATGAAATGAAACCGAAACTAAACTGTAAGACCATACCTGGATCTGGGAAATCATCTGGATGCAATTCTATGTAATGACACAACATTGCATCTCGTTCAGCATAATATTCATTGCGCTTTTTGTCGATGAAAAGAAAACCACCACTGAAGAGTGATGTCAACACCACATGCATCTGGATACCTGAAAAAAAAAAATATATTTTTTTTTGTGTCACATATAGGTAAATGGCAAAACATGATTACATACTAGGCAAGTCAAGGTATAGTGAGTACCTTTACAGAGCTGGTTTCACTAACACAGATTAAATTATTCACTGACAAGAAGATTTAACCCAGCTTAAAATTACAATGATTTTCACCATTGTTCCAGTGAGTTTATTAAGTTAATAAAAAGTTAGTTAAACTTGACTTTACTGCATTTTGTCAAAACAGAGAGGTCTTAATCATACAGAAAATAGTCTTAATAGTTTGCCAAAATAGTCTTAATAGTTTGCCAAAATAACAAGTTTTTTTAAATAAAGGGTTCTGTGAATGCATAACAAATTTTAGTAATAGTGTCACTATGATGAAATAAATGTTAACTACTCTTTGAACGAAATTCTAATAAAAATTTAGAAATACCAATGAAATAAAAATCATTTAAAACAAAAAGTTACCAGCATAAGTGCTAAGACTACTTTTGCTTAAAATGGGTGCAAATTAATCCTGAAGGTTAAAACTGTTTACGTACATCTAGGAATATTGAATAATAATATTACTTCAGACATATGATAAATGAAATATACAAAAAATAACTCCACTTACTAGGCAATAGACTCGTAACCAGTTTGATTAAAATGAAGAAAATATTTTCTTTGATGTCTTTATATCATGAGTATAAAAATGGCCGCAGATTTCATAATATTGACGAACGAAATACAGAAAAGTCCAGTCAACTAAACAACCAGAATTTGTGTGCCGAAATTAATGAACTTCGGAAAAACATTTCCCCAAATTGCCTATGTCATATTACACAAAAAATATGACATTATAAAAATATGAACGCACAAACGAAATACACAAAAGTAAAGCCAGCTTTGTATGTAGTATAGGAGGACAAAGTTTCATTAAATCCTGTAAAGTATTTCCTAATATACTGTATGTGATACTATGCTAAAAATATAAAAATTGCTGCCATTTTGAAATTATAACATAAGATAAATGAAATACACAAAAGACAAATTAGATTTGTATGTAAAATATGTGTATGAAATTCTGAAAAATACTTTCTAAGATAAGTCATTCCATGCTGAAAATATAAAAATGACCACCATTTTGAAAATATGAACGCAGGATGAACAAAATACACAAAGTCAAGTTAGGAATGTATGTAGTATCTGTGTACCATGATTGATGAGATTCTAAAATATGGTTCCTTATATATCTAGCTTTACCTAAAAATTTTAAAATGGGCCACTATTTTAAAAGTCCACTGGTTCAAAAGTTTTGAATGCATGCATGCATTCAAAAGTTTTTGAATGCACGCATGCACGCACACACACACACACGCAAGTTCATAATTACTCAACCAGAAATTAGATATTCCATTTTTACATTAAAGAAAACTTCAAAGGAATTACGTTACTATTGGAATCAAGTATAATAACAAATTGTATCGAACTACTAAATATGCTCCTTTTTAATTTCTATAAACGTCTATAATAATGACGTCTTTTAAATCCTTTTAATAGTTTGGATGAATTTTTAGATGTCAACACTTTGTCAGTAAATTTTGTTACTGATGAGGTATATTGCATTTGCATGTTTAAAGACTAATAAAGTTTCACTATATGACACGTTGGGTCAAGTCCACAGGCATACTGTGCAGGTTTACGGTATTCTGAAAGTCCACATGTCACTAGGAAACACAAAAACCAAAGTCCTAGAGTTAATGTAAAGTGTGGCGTATTGCATTGCTGAAATGTTGAACTCTTCATAGTTTCAACTACATACTGTCAACAGAAACTAATAGGACATGCTGCAACTGTATGTAGCACCTCAAATACCACTACTTTCAGGCAAACATAACTTTGCAACAAGATAGTGCCCCTCCTCATTAAGGACAGTCCAATTCCTTAACCATGTGTTCACCCAACATAACCTCCAGAATACTTTTTCTTGTGGTGTTTCGTCAAATGTGATGTGTACAAATTACTGATTGATGGAACCATCTAAAGATCTGTATCAGAAACGAAATCTTGACTACTCTAGCAGACATGCTTCACAGAACATGGCAAGAGCTAGAACATAGCTTGGTCGTGCTTTGTGCTGCCAGGGCAGCTCACATCAAGGTATTCTAATAACTGTGAAAAAACATTTCAAAGTTTAAATTTAATTTGCTAAAAACCATGAGACTGTAGGTGGTTATATGGAATGGCCCATAAAGAATAGCATTTTATGTAAATATTTAATTTCTGTAAGATACTCTGTACACATTCATTACTGCCGAATATTTGTTGACATGTAAAAATTTAAAAAAAATGTTATGATAAAACTGTATGAAACATAGTGATAAAGTTAACGAAATTACCTCACGAAAATTGCCAAAGTCGTGAAATATTTTCACAGACTATGGATAGGTTATCTCTATTCATGAAGTCTGGAAGGGAGTTTATTCCAGTGAGGTGATAAAATTGAATAACTTGGTTGTGATAAAATATCTATCTGTGTGGAATTATTTTAAAATGGTGGAATCTGATACTGTGTACACAGAGAAGTTTCATTTAAGTGTTTTTAATATGAAGGTGAGGAAGTTTCACAATCTCGTAACACAGAAGATGAAGATGATGTTGACCAAGAAATGTTTAGATTTCATTTAAATCATTTGGGGGAGGGGGGGGGGAGAATAATAATTACAACAATAATTTTAACCAGAGAACAGCATTGTTTAGTTTTACACACATGTTTTTACAATGAGAATAAACTCAAATTTGGTAGAATTTTAATGTTATATTATTGAAAATAACTAGCCATTAAAATGAAAACGGCAGACTTATTTTTTAAGTTACTTGTATCCTATCTGCACTATATCAGTGGATACTTATTAGCAGTAACGACGGATCAGTGTATTGGCAAATTTTGTGGATCGGCACAGCTCTAGTTATTGTTCTAGTTTTGTTTTTGTGTCGTCTTTTGTGCTACAACTACATTACTTTCTGGAATTGTGTGTATGTTGTAAGTTCCACGACAACAGCTAATACTGGCCTTATTTTATATAGCAACTCAACATTAGGTTGCAACGGAGTATGTCAAAAACAAGTTCACTTCATAATACTAACCCACTGGAGGAACCGTTCAAAGATATTTTCAATACAGTATTTCAAACAATTTAATAATTTTTCTGTTAGGCCAACCTAGATTTTGCTCAACGTTTTGGGATTCAAGTACGCAAACTTTTACACTATAATTTAGAGACTGTACTGCTGTGTTCAAATTAGAAATAAAAATTCTACAGAAACATCACATGTGGATGAAGCTGATCACATAATCTAGTTACCACATACATTTCTTCACATTTGCTTACTACTTATTTTAGCAGTTAGGATTCTATTTTTAACACTATATGTAATCTTGTCACCTTCCTGGCCTTCAGTTTAACGGATATTTTAAAGAAATTATTCTAGTCTAATGTATGTTAGTAGTATAATTAAAAACATTTAAAACATAAATCTCATCATATAAAAATTTATTTTCAAAAGCATTTAATGTAAATTACCATTGGAACATACATGTGACAACCGATAACACAAAGTCAAATTATGGTGACCAATACTAGAACAAAATTTAAGCAGATATTCAAAGTACTGTAAATTAAACATTCAAATAGCTGTATCTAGAAATCAACTTTTTGTACGTCTATATTCAAGAAATTTTAATGGCTTCAGCCAATATGATTTCATTCGGATTCTTTGAGTTAGTGTAACATTTTTAAAATTTTTTTATTGGTAAACTGACAATAACATGACAACTGACAGGTTTACTTTACTGCCAACATTGACAATTGGTCCTACCATTTTCTGAAGGTAACTGAGCCAAATCACTTAGTCTAAGCTACAGAAATTCACACTATTTGTATTATTACAACAACAATATACATAATAATAATAATAATAATAATAATAGTAATAATAATAATAATAATAATAATAATACCAACTTGCAACTGGGCAACCACCTGATGGCAAGCTGTAAACTGTTCCTCATTCATCTACCCATCCACTCCTAAACCTTCCAACCCCCCTCATCACCAATTCCCCCAACAGTCCACTCCCTCATAAGCATACACTGCCTACTCTGCTCTGTTCTACGCTCATCACCTGGAGCTTTTTTCTGTTATTCCCTCCTCCTCTATACTCTGCTATAGTTGGCAACCTAACTTATCCCAGCCCCCCTCCCAATTTACCACCCTGTAGATGTAGATCCTGACCAGCCTTTCCACTCTTCTCCTGTCTTTCAACATGTTCTACGCTCTATCCCAGTTCCTTCAGCGTCAGAGATGGCCAAAAGTTTTCTTCATCCTCACCAGTCGCCTTCTTGCCTTCTCCATCCATCCTTCACCCACCCTGTCTCCCATATTTGCACTTAGTTCAGATCCTGCACCTACAATTCCACGTATAGGTCCCACAGGGATTAAAGCTCTGTCTGATCCTGCTGCGAATCTCACTTAAATGTCCTCTTTTCAGTCACTGTCCAGTTAATTGCTGTGTGTTATTACAGTTAAATCTTTAACCACTCCATTATTACAAGAAAGGAAGTAAAGCACTAAGCAGGGCCTTCAGTTTGTCCCAAAAACGTCGTTAAATGGGACTCGTTGCCTTCGCGACCATACCTTGACCAAGTCCTCGACCCAGGTTACCTCCAGCACACTCAGCGCACCGTGGAATTCTGAACCACTGCAAATGGGTGCCGGGAGAATCACCCTCTCTATAAGGGGAAAGATCGCGAACAGACGGTGCTGGTTTCAATACAGTCATCGCGCCCAGGGAGCATTTCTCAGACCACCTTCGACACTCGGCTGCATCTCAATGACTCGCCTCGTGCTGGCCACTCCCTCACTCACCCCCCCCCCTCTTCTCCGCCACCAGTGCGCATGCGCCGGAACTCCGCCACTACGTGGGTACGGAGGGGAGGAAGAAAAGTGGTAGGCACTCCGGGATGGAAGCAAGGGAGAGATATGAGCAGGAATTGAACACACTCAAAATTAGAAAATAAGCAAACTTTTAACTAAACCCCTACTAAAACCCCAAAATAAAATCACTTAACAAAATTATATCAACCAAAGAAAACTATAAAAAAAAAAAAAAAGAAAGTGACTCACATTCTATGTTAATTTTGCTTGTTAAAGGACTTGATTTACTTAATTTTTCATCACATTTATCTATATAATAGATCACTTAAATGCAAAATAAGAAATAAATCACACTTGTATCACAAGCAACCCAAAATTAATGAGCATATCCTGAACTAAACAAAAACTTTAACTAAGAGAGATTATTTTTTAAAAATCTGCTTTGTTAAAAATAATAACACGTGCATCACCAGTTTAAAACATCCTGTTATCTTACAATTAAAATCTGAGGTTGTCTGCATGCACATGGTTGTCGCTAACTGAAAATGATAAACGAGAACACAATTTTATTTAAATTGTTGATTACGTTGTTAAAGTAGCTTTTTCCAATTTTATTCTGCATCTTGGTTATTTGTTTTTTTATATACAATTGTATTGTAACGAGTCAGCGCTCTCGAAGGCATTGGGCTGATTAACCTGGCGAGCCATCAACCAGCATGGCTGGCGAGGTCTGAGAATATTCTGGGCATCGTCGCTGGCGACTATAAATACTGGCGGCGTTGAGCTAATGACTGTTACAGACGGATTTGGCAGCGAGGCGGGACCAGCAGATAGAGGAAAGGCTACGGCTGTATGAATGACGGTGACACTCTTCGAGTGGTGTTAAGTGTGAGAGTGGACGAACAAGTTGAACTGTAGCTGTACATTGTAAGACATTTATAGATAGAAACTTATGTGGTCAGAGGACTGACTTGAGAGAAACGTTATAAATTATACACTAGAGTAGTAAATTAGGCTTTTAGGAAGATTACCTGTACATAATTTATGTGTTTATTTGAAAAGGGTGAGGGAGGGATTTTGGTCAGAGAGATTTTGGTCAGCGCTCAACATCGAGGTCTTAAGCGCTGGTGGGGGTGACATGAGGTGAGTACGGAGCAGAGCCAGAATGAAAGGGCGGACTGAAACGGGAGATCTCCGAGAATGCCGATCAAGGGCATCGTCTGGCACGATTCCCATTTGCATATATCCGGGGACCGACCCCGGATCACCTTGGTGGGAAACAAATGGTCTAACCATTCGGTCACAGAGGCCCCATATTTTAAAAAGGTGAATTGCGAGTGTTGTCTACTTAATCTAATATTTTCAATTTCAGATTTAAAACACTTTGATTTTGCTGAGTGTGTAATGCGAAACCACCTACCTCTTGTAGGATCTCCCATGGGAAATTTTTAAAATAACTATCATTTCAATTTTTTTAAACTAATATCAGTAACATGGCGTGCACCACAGTATTTTACATAATATGCATTCTTTTAAGTTTAATTAAAGATAAAACTATATTAATGCTGTTTGTTTGAGGTGAGGGCCCCTAGGCAGCAGTCTAAATAGTCTGTGTAAAAATTGGACCTGATTTTACACTACACTTACCTATATTGAAAACTTCTAAACGATACAAGGTTATTTTCTCAGTTAACTGTAGTTAATGATGATAGGTACATTAATGCCTCTGAAGTTTCTCTAAAATACTGCTAGTACCACATTAACATGAAACATGGAAAGGAAACATGTATACAAAGAATGTCACTTTCCCCCTTAAAAGTTCATTGTGTTTCTATCTGAGAAATTTACTGTTCTACTACCTGGAAAGCATTCGAGCAAAGACAAGTTTTTGCTTCTGAATTTTAAAACATTTAGCTTTAACTATGTGAAATAATTTTCTGAACCTATGCATGGGAAAATTATATAAAATGAATACATGTTTTGACTTTCTAGATGTTTTTAAAATACATCGTGATATTAGCCTGAGTAAGGCAAAACTTCAGCTCAAGGTGATTAAATAGTTATCGGAGTATAGTTTCCAAGTGTCCGATAACTTGATAACTTACTAGAGCAGCTTCTCAATATACTCTTAGATAATCTTGCTCGAGAGCAGAGTAAGCTACTGTACAGATTTTAAGATTACAGAGATTTTAAAAACACTAGTTTTTAAGCAACATAATTTTCACATCGAAGAATCCCTGCATTGTTTTGTCACAAATACCATAATTCGTACTTTTTTAAATAGTAAGGAAACTCATAGTTTTTTAGAATTTTGCACAGACAGTATCCCTAATGTTGCTACAAAAATTAGCCAAAAATCAAGCAAAATATTTTTTACAAACGAAAAGTGCATTATTTTACAAAACACCTACATTGAATTAGGCATCGCAAAATTGCTCTTAATCTAAGGTTTGTTGTTAAAATGACCACTTTTTTTTAATGTGTATCCTACAGTGTGGAAATTAAAATTGGATCAGTTGTGTTTTAAAGGCCGCCAACTAAATGGCAATGTGTTTGTGTGAGTGAGGTCTCAGTGCCAAGGGTGATGTTGACCGGCTCATCTGGTGTGGTATCACCTCTACCACAAGACACAGTTAAGGCATGGAGTGATATCGTAGATCACTCACCTGACTGACAATGTCAGTGGTGACTCTATCTTTTTATTGGTGAAAAGATTTAAGCTAAGTCCATTGCATGTTTCTATAAGAGTTTCACACAAATCCAGCAAGAAATTTTTCTGATAGAACAGGTTAAAAAGCTGTTTTAAACCATTTAGAGGGGTTCAAAAATATTTTCCTAATTAATGTGATGCTTTGAAACAAGGTTTCCGTTATCATTTAAAGTGTTTTTTTTTCCTACGTTGACACTATGGGCATATGTGAAATAATCACGTTAAAAAAACATGAAGAGCACACTGTAACACATTTTAATAATGAGGTGGGTTGCATCCTTAATTAATTGTATCGGGTGAAAAATTACATTCTCTATTATTCCCTTACACAAACTTTTAGTACTTTTTTAAGGAGAAAATGTGTATTGCTCGAGTGTGTGCACTTTGAATCGTGAGCAATAAGTGTAATGTGATGGTGATTATTTACGCTCATTAGTAGACCTGTATCATTACTCCTCTTCACTATTGTTTGAGTGTATGGTTGGAGTGTCAATGAAAGAAATGTTGAGCAGATATATTAAGAAAAAAAATGTGCAATGAAAGCATTGTTTGTCATCCCACTCACACTTTACCAGCAGGTCTTTGAATAGGGACAATATTATTATTTTCTTTACTTTACACAGCAATAATTGGGAGTACCTTACAGATTTGTCTGTAGAACACATCACATAATTCCATTGTCATTGTGATACAAATGACTAGGTACAAAGACCAAAAATGTATAAATACATTTGGTAGTAAACTTCATGGTTCTAGGGGGAGGGGGGAGGGGTTTGGAACCAGCATCAGTGGTTCTAATTTTATTGGTTAAGAGAAAGCATGTGAGTGGAAATTTTTTTAAGATTTAAAGTAATTAGTTTTCAGAAACTGTTAACTATTTAAAATAAGTAACATTTAATTTAGCAATTTAAAATTGTTTCATTCGGACCTTGATGAGAACAGTTTTCTTAATACTGTAAATATGTTGATTTACAATTTAAATAATTGTATTTGACTGTTAGTTATTTTTCAATATTATTTTTACTAAAACTGTCTACAAATTGCATTTAACAAAATAATGTAATCACAGCTAGCAGGAAGCAGCGGTAGTCGAGAGGTCAGAAATTTCGCATCCCACCAAGGTGATCCGGGTTCGATTCCCGGCGGGGTTGGTACCCGGATTTTCGCATGTGGGAATTATGCCGGAAGATGCCGCTGGCCGGCGGGTTTTCTCGGGGATCTCCCGTTTCCCAAGCTCCTTCATTCCAGCACTACTCCACTCACATCACGTCACCCATCACCAGTGCTGAAGACCTCAATGTCAAGCACTGACCAAAACCTCTCACCCACTCACAGCTAGAAGCCCTATACAGCAGGGGTTGGATGACAAAAAAAAGTATAATTTCAATAGAATTTTTTTATATAAAATATATACATGATATACTATTATGTTGCTAAATAAATGTTTCATGCTCAGGCGTAGAGTAAAAGAAAATAAGTATGTTAAAATTATTTTAGTATGTTTTTTAAATTGTGGTGTTTAGAGGTTATGAAAACAGCAATTTTGTGTCTGGTAATATTGTAGAGCATGGGGGTAACAGTGATTTGCCTGAGCTTGCACTTATGTAACCTATGTTGTATTCAGTGATGTACTGTAGTTTATATAACTTAGGTAATCATTGGCATAATGGAAATAAACACTGCAAGTTGTATGTTATTGACACATAACTGTGATGAGCTGTTATACGGAGAGTGTACCTAACACTTATGGTCTGTTTCTACGGAAAAGCCATTGTGTGTTAAGTGGGGGGTTGTGGCGTGCACTAGCATGCAGCACATACTTGGCCTATCATATAGTAATATCGCTTTTTTTTATATTGTGTTGTTCATTACAAGGCCAACGTAACCAAGTATAAGGATGTATATGGCAGGATCCAACAGATTAATTGGGGATGCCAGTAAAGAAATCAACATTGGAAATTTATTCAAAATTTAAATTAGAACAGTTAAAGCAAGATAAAAGTAGTAAATTTTACGGGTCAATTTTATCTGTTGTTTGGACTCATTTTAAAGTTAATTTAATTTCAAACAAATTTTCCAACTAACTTTTTCTTATATTTTGACTTGTTTGGATTTTTAAAATTTCAAGTAGCCTCTTAACTTGCTTCTCCTGGAATGGGATTTATCTGGCAGGCAGGTCAGAGTTCACTCGCTTGCAGGCAACGTACAAAGGCGTGCTGGAATGTGGCGAAGGCAGGATGTCGTTAGGCCTTCGACGTGAGTGGTAGGGTCGTGTGCAACGGAACTCGAAAAAGGTGGTGATCCACTACAAGATGATGACGCAGCACATCCCCAATTAATAAACTAATGAATATTTAGCTGGTATTGTAGAATAAAACACTTTGCAAAATTGTCAGTAACAATGTTACATACTTTTCTTCCACAACAAATGTAAACTGACCATTTTTTTTAACAAGTCGGATACTGATGTATAACCCCGCCGCTTGGCCGAGCAAGTCCGGGTGTCTGCCCAGGAAAATTAGTCGTGATATGTCAGAGCTTGGTCTCGGTCGTGGAAAGATGGCCGGCTGAGTGTTTGACTAGTTGGGGCGTCATGGCGGAAGGAAGAGGACGTATTAGATGTGAGAGAGGGCTGTGAAGCCTAGAGGGTGGATTCGCCAATAAATTGGGCAGTATTGCCATCACTAGATTCTTTTTTGTTTTTCGCTTTGTTTATTGAGTGTAGTAAGACTCATGTAAGTAGGTGCACGAAACAGCTGCACATGTGGATATTGCAGTTTTATGACACAGTCTGGGAAAGTAGTTAATTGTATCCCGTAGTTTAGGTCGTTTTCCTTTGTGGAGCAAGCTGAGGCAGATCACAACTGATGAAAGACCTGGACGAACACTCATGACTTTGTGAATTCCGGCACCTGTGTCACCTATTCACGTTCACACCTTAAGTAGATAAAGTCACTGAAATGAATTTGAGTACGTTAACAAATACTGTGCCATGTACGTCTGGTGAACTGTTATTAAAAGAGACTGAAGGTTTATAAATATTTTTGTTGTCTTTTCTCTCTACGTAAACCCCTTAGGTGAACACCTCAGGCTGTCCGGGCATGCAAACAAAAAAAATAAAATAAAGTCTAATTTGTGGAGTAGTCGCCGCCAACAGGGACATCGTCATCGACTTCTACACCCCCCTGGTAAATCAGAGTCCCCATTACATCTGTCGGCGAGAACAGGGGCATCACACCAATTACAACTCAACTGCACTGTGATCCTGTTAGAGAGACCCCGTTACATTAACGTGAATTAACTCTTTACAATGATGATGAGGGTAAATTCCAACGAACTGTATTAAGTCACACAGTGGTTTCAAAAATGGTCCAGGATGAGTGCAATGTTTACTTCTTCGTCCGACTACTGATAACGATATGCGTGCTGCACAATGACAGAACGTATTCATCACGAACATAAGCTCTTAGGTGTTGCTGAAATTGGTAATTTTTCCTGTGGAAAGAAAGGTTGATCAATTTTAAAATTTGTTTGCAACTGTCTTGGATAACTGGTGCACAATGAAATTGTGGTAAATTACTGTACATATTGGGCTAGGCCGGGGTGTGTAAGATTTATGTCTCTGAAATTTTCATGCATGCCCTCGAGGAAGATTACATACCAACACTGCTAATCAGTGTGACGGCTGACATACAAGCGATGGATTGTTATGAAGAAGCACTCTGGTGTATTAAATGCTTAATTTGATTCTGAAATTAAACATATGGACAGGTATTCAAAGGAATGAGGCCTGAGAAAGGTGAATCAGTGGACAGTTTTTTTCCTTCAGATGCAAGTTGCATTTTGTACTTTTGCAGGGGATGAACATTTGGAAGTGTTTCGTGATCAAGTTATAGAGATGTGGCCATGGCCCGACTTGAAGGAGCTAACTGTACACAGAATCCATCAAGTCTGAGATGTACTCACCCTTGCAGGGACGAATCAACTGGCAAGATTGCAGGAGGCTGTGCGACAACAGTTTGGCTCGACTACTGTCCTTCCTGCTGGGGGTGATTCACTAGATGAAGACTCAGCCTACATTACAGCATCACCAGGAGCATAATTCAAGATCAGGCAGTAATGTTTATTGTTTTCAAAGCAGCGTAAAGGGACACATTAGAATGAACTCTGATTGTCCTGCAAGGGGAAAAAAATATATAAGTGTGGACTTAAAAGTCACTTTTCTTGTGTGCAAAAATCTGATGTAGCCAAAATGGATACTTACAGTAATAGGGATTGTACAGACCTAGGCTGGATAATGGTAATAATATGTGTGAAATGAGCCTGCTTGTAAGTGTGGTGATGGAGATGACCATGATTTTACATTTTATACAACCACCACACTTGAGAACTGATTCAGTTTTTCTATGACAACCTTCACAATTGCAACATCAGAATCTTCTTATTCAGTGTAAGTGGCTAAACCCTTTTTATCTAGTTCAGAAGCTACTGCACGTAACAATTTTTCCATGTTTCTTCTATTTCCTAAAAAGTTTTCTTTGGGCATAATATATATCCTATTTTCATTGAAGTTTATGTCACATAAAGTTTTTTCTTTCAGTTCTTCTAGTTTGTGGTTGAGTGCTCCGGACATCCATCAAAGATGACAGCGGTAAGTTCTCCATAGTTGCTTACTAGGTACATATTCGCAGTAGCTGTTAACTATTTCTCCATATGTGGAATCATTTGGCCAGCTAATATAATAAATAACAAATCCTCCAAGTACAAACACAGTATCAGTTTCATCAATATCTCCCTGCACATCACTTTTAAAAATCTTTACATCCGTTAGGCCTATATGTGCAATTTTAACATTAAAAACTGATAGTGAAATTAAAAAATTTAATTGTATCAATAACTGCCAGAGTTCTTTTGCACATTTGTTGAAATTATTTACATTAGAAGTAAGTAAAAGCCATTATGGACAAACATGTTGAACTGTTAGAAGCTGTGCAATGTGAGACATTTCTAGTTAAATACTTATGTGGTCGGGGGACTGATTTGAGAGAGAGAGAAGGAGATAGAGAAGCAGAGAAAGAAAGAGGAAAAGAGAGAGAGGCAGAGAGAGAGAGGCAGAGAGAGAGAGGCAGAGAGAGAGAGGCAGAGAGAGAGAGGCAGAGAGAGAGAGGCAGAGAGAGAGAGGGAGAGAGAGAGAG
>PNEQ01059390.1:0-35002 GCA_003012365.1 Medauroidea extradentata
AGAGAGTTGTGTTTGTTGTCAATTACTGAGAGTTTCCGTCAAGGGGGCACTTTCCTACCAATGGATGGTCGTTTTCTGGGTCCGAGGCACATATTACGTCCACTCGACGTCGCGGGGGCGGCGTCTAGGCGCCGCTACCTCGTCGCGCACGTGGGCGGGTGTGTTCCAATATGCGCAAGCCGCTGGGCTTGATGCGCACAACGGGCTCAGATCAGGGGAGGTCAGGGACGACCCGCGTCACAGTTAGTTGAATACGAACCCAATTGGATATTATCCTGAATGACAGATATGATAGCAACATGAGGCGTCTTTGGTGTTTGTTTTAAAAAAATAATAGTATAAATTTAGAAAATGTTACATATGGTGATTATAATATTGTCAGTGAAAACACAGTACAATTGAAAAATTGGCGCCAAGTAAATATAATAAATGCCAAAATGTTGTTTAGCATAGTATGTGTGAGACTGTTTTACCGCTACACTCAAAAACTGAATTAGCTAATATTCTCTGATTCACGCTGATGGATGGAGCAATTTCAACAATTTGAATCAGTGAAAATAGTCACTGTAAAATTAGTGAATATTTACTGATTTCCTTAACAGACTAGAACATCTCAAGAGTTAATCAGTGAATATTCACAGTTTTTCCAGTTGTTTTCAAACAACGGTTTTTACTTATTGAATCAGTGAAAAATTACTGGTAAATCTGTGGACTAATTAACTTGTGGAATGTTGGCACTCTTTATCGGAATCAGTGAATAGTCACCAGTGGTTTCTCACTGAATAAATTTGTTGAAACTGCTCCATCCATCGGCGTGAATCAGTGCATATTCAGTAATTCAGATTTAGAGTGTAGCATAAATAATCTCTGGACCTTGTCATAACCTGCTCAAGTGATGTTACAAATGCCAAGTCCGCTGCTGGCCACGATCGATGGCACGAGCTGTGACCTGTTTGGGCAAAAGCTGTCATCGATGGTAAACTTTGAATTAAAATAATAATCGATTTGCATAAGTATGCAGACGCAACTAAAAGTTTTCGAAACAGTGGGGATGGTACTTAAAAAACGAATTTAATGTTTACATGATTATTCTTAAATATTTTCGTATTAAATACAACCATGTAAATAAATAATTATTTATTTCAAAATCCAAATTATTGATATTTAAAAATGACATATTTTCTAATGCCGTCATAAACATTGTAACATATTGCTTAGTTATAGGATTCAGAGACTTTAAAGTATTCGAGGTTTTGAAGGTTAGTTTTTATACATGCTTTCGTTTATCCATGGCCATAGACACCTCGCGCCCAGACTAGAGATATTTTGTTCATTCATTTTTGCTCTGTGCTACGTCTTAAAATTTATTATTTATATATCAATGGTATCTGTTTTTTTAAGAACACTGAGTGGATTGTTTGATTGTAATGTTACATATCAGCGATCTAATATGATCCAAGGGTTATCGATAGTAACATTGGGCTAAGAGGAAGGTCACCAGGAAGAAAAGGTTAGGAATAAAGTGAGCACTCAAAAAAGCCCTGCTAAAGTTCTATTTTCAGCTAATTCGTATCTCTCCGCGCGTAACGGCTGACGACAAGACGTGTCTGGGACGCGTCACTTGATAGTTGCGCGTGTAAGATAAACTGTACAGTCATTATTAACTGATACAGCTAAATAAAAAATGTTTATTAATTATAGACAACACAATTTTGGCATTTTCGATTGATTTTGTTTCTGTATTGTTGGATTTAAATGGGAAAACACACGGGACTACATTGCGTGATCTCGCTGCCAACCATACAAGCAGTAAGACAACTATGGTTTGTGTAGAGTTATATGCAGTAACGCCTAGTGACATTTTTCAAAGGTTAAATTTTTAGTGCTCACTTTATCCCGAATGACCTATAGCTTTGTGTGCTGGTGGCGACAGAAGAAAAGTTTTGTTAGGAGCAAAAGAATATAAATAAAATAAGAATTAAAAATTCTGTTGGAAGTAGCGTACGAAGATATTGTACTAGATGTCAGAATTAAGCTACTCTACAGTAACAAACTAGCAGTATGAAAAGAAGTTCGTAGGCTTTCACGGCCGTTGTCTACAGGGTCTAGGCTTCTGTGTTGTACCCGTGTCAATGTCGTATTTCTTCCCGACGTTTCGGACAGCATTGCGGCTTCCATCTTCAAGGGTTAAGTTTCTAGTAGTAGTATATAAAGGCAGAATGACTTCGCAGAGGCTCAGAAGGAAATAGTTACTGCGACTAGAAACTTCACCCTTGAAGATGGAAGCTGCAATGCTGTCCGATACGTCGGGAAGAAATGCGACATTGACGCGGCTACAATCCAGATGCCTAGACCCTGTAGCAGTATGAAAGTTTAGTCTAATTGTCACCTAAGAAAATTATGTTTCGTCGTGAGTCACCAATTGAATCCTGAGGTGCGTCTTAACGACTTCGGAGCTGGTTACCCTACTCGGTTGCTGAGAGGATCTGCACGACGTTGGGGCTAGAGGCATTGTTCCATCAGTCGGCAAGGTCAACCATGTCTTCCATAACCAGTCAACTCCCATCCGTGGCAGAGCGGTTACTCGCAACTTCGAGAGTCAGTCGCAGCATACTGGTAGCTGCGAACTCTACGACAGAAGTTTTGGTAAAGTAACACTCCATATTATTCTATAATCGCAGAATACTCGTACGAAAGTTATATTGCACAAAAAAAAGTTAACATATAACAGAAGAATTTGAAAGAAGAACATTCTATCCAAGATACAGGACGATAGTGTTTTCGAAAGCAAGCCCACAGAACACTAAAGAGTTGATTGGAGTCCAGAAGCCACTAATTTTCTGCAGTGAAACAAATTTGACCTGCTGAAAAAGATTGCAAAGTTTAAAATGCAACACCCTGCCTGGTAACACTTGGACGGATCAGGTCGTTCATTCTGTTGTAATTAGTCACGACTGATATTTTCAAAGTAAATGAGTAGCTTGTTTGCAAATCCGGATATCTCCCAAAAAAATTTAAAAGTCGGTTTATGGTCAATTCTGTACAAACCACTTCAACTAAATCATATGGTAAAATGGTTTTTGATCTCAAGTATATACTTTAGATAAAACCATTTTATTATCTGATTTATTTGATGCGGTTCGTATAGAATTTACCATAAACAGAATTTTAATTTTTTTAATATATCCAGTTTTGAAAACAATCTCCTCAAATATATGCCTACGTAATGAGTTGTTCTTTCTAGTAGAACGAGTTGTCATAGTTCCATTATGTATCCAACAGTGAACTGCCTATGCATAGGTTTAGTCCCGGCCTCTTTATTATCATAACTATATTATATTTCTCTATCACAGTAGGCTATTATTATATATTATATATTACAAAATTGAAATCAAGTTTTTATTGGCTAATACATGTATGACATAATTGGACAGTTGTTTCCGTTTGCCGCCCACCCGTTAGGCATTATAGTAAGTTTTTTTTAAATATTACACTGTCATAAAAATCTGGGCAAATTTAATGAACCCGGATACTTAAAAGCTAAATGGTAAATTTTGCTCGTCGCCATCGTTGCCGTTGAAGAATTTCATATTTAATAACAAATATGTCACTGGTACTTAGTTGAGAAGAGTGAAGACAGCAAGACGATTCTCGCACATTGCGACATTTTAGCGGTAGATTTGAGTTTATGTCCGTTTAACTCAAACTCCGGAGTGATAATAATAACTTAGTACGAATTAATTTTATTGCGTGAGATCTACTATAGAATTATAAATTTTGATTCAAAGTAAACTGTGTGAGGGTCGCATGCATCCAAAAAGTGAACCTACCGAGCTAACAGTTTCAATGTGTTAGGCAAACCTGCTGGATTTTACAGACTGCTCATAAAGCGTTCCGATTGCATGAGTTGGGAAAATAAGATATCACATTAATTTATGTATTAAGAAACAAATGTCTTCCCAATTACTGTTTCATTTCCTGTGGGCCACCGTGAGAAATGCTGTAGCAGTGTTGCCATCTACTGATTCATTTCGCAAAACCCCACCCAACTCTTGAATTATCGGCCAATCACAGGTGCCTTGAACTCGGCTGTAAATAAATAAAATTAATTAAACAGATGTAGATAAGTTATTGCTCCTTTTAACTTAAAAAAGTACTTGTTTATTGCTTACTCTGTCATACTGTACACAATACATCGATATAACCACTACATAGGTAAAGTATACTTCTGTCGTTAATAGCAGAATGTTTTTCGGGTTACGTTTTTTTAGTCACCACGTAGTCCGTCTTGTATTGTCACACGGCGCTGTAGTTAATATTGTATTTGGAATACATTTAATTGTATTGTTGCACAAAAGAGTTACTATACCCGATCACAATTATAACTAACTGGAGTCCCAGCCATGCCCATTCTTACCACACAAATCATTGGACTAAACACAATTTCCTGAACTAAACATAAGTTGCTGTAGAGTTAAAGTAAACAGACATGTCATAACAAGAACAAGTCGAATGGCTTCACAGGGACATTAACGTGGCCGCGCTAGTTTTTAGCAAACTAAAATAAACACTCTTTTGTTTACGGTTTTCTCGTGTTACACTGACGCAAATGAAGGAAGTGTGGTACCATTATTTATCAAATTAAACAAACTTACAAATAAATAAAACATTGAAAAGTAGATACAGTAAGACCGGTGACTCGGGACACATGGGGTGACTTGGGACACTTTTATAAAAAAAAATTATTTTATATGTGTATCAACTGTGAGTAAATATGAATTAATTTTCATGTAGATACTAAATTTAATATTTACCACAAGTTAATTTCTTTACTCAGTGATTCATTATGTGGGAAAATTATTTTTCGATATATCCCATGTCCAAAGTCACATCGATCACATTAATATCCTCATTGTGTTGTTTTGTTTGCCCTGTGTTTTGTCATTTAATCATGATTGAAATATGGCGACTGCTTTGCTCGAAAGATTTGTATATTAATAACTAACGTTAATTAAGAATACCATAAATATGATGAGTGATTGAGGGGGAGTGGATGACAATGATTGATCAGCATCATGTGCTGATGTTGTAAGGAGGGGAGTAACATTTTGTTTGGACAGTTTCTGGCAGAAATGCCAGTAAATGCTTATGTACAAGTTACTATTCTTTCCCCGGATGACTTCCGCGATGTATTTAGTTCTGAGTAACCAGTGTATAGTTTCATTTCTTGTTCTGAAATTACTCTAAGATAGTTGTTTTGTATTCTTTGAACTTTTAATAAATTACTGTTGGAGGTGTGGCCCCACACTTCACATCCATATAGCAGCGCCGGGAGGATTACTTGTTTATATAGAAGTAGTTTTTTGTTTCTCGGGAAGTTGGGTGCTTTAAATAATGGGTATAGTTCTCTTAACTTACATATCGCTGCTCCGCAGATATTTGTAATGTGTGGGCCCCAGGTTAAAGTTCGGTCTAGTGTTATACATAGGTATTTAGCCGTTTCCGTGTATGAGATGTTTTGGTTAAAAAGCTTTCATTGAATGTTTCGTTGTGTGCGTTTTTTTAGTGATAATTGATGTTTTAGATTCGGCCGGGTTTATTTTAATTCGCCATTTAGTGTACCACTGTTCTAGGGTTGTTAGTTGTCGTTGCATCGCTATTAAGGCATTTTTTAAGTTTGTGTGTTGTTTAATTATTGCTGTATCGTCGGCATACATTAGAATATTAGTTTCTGTTTGTGGAATGTCAGCAGTGTATAAATTATACAGAAAGGGGGAAAGAGCTGAGCCTTGTGGTACTCCTGCATTTAATGTTCTAACTGAGTATTTTGTGCCGTCTAAACTTACGTAGAGTTTGTGGCCGTTTAGGTAATGACCTAGTAAATGTATATATTTTATAGGGAAATTTGTGTTTATTAATTTTTGAATAAGTCCTGGTAGCCACACTTTATCAAAAACTTTTTCGGCGCCTAGGAATGTTATAACTGTATATTTTATATAATTATCGTTAAATCAGCCTGTAGCATCTTCGATTATTTTCATTAGTGGGTGTATTTTGCTGTGTTCTGCCCTGAAGCCGTATTTATTATTTGGTATTAGATTATTAGCTTGTGCGTGATCTTGTAGTCTGTATAATAGTATTTCTCAAATATTTTGCTATTGCTTGAGAGTAGACTGATTGGTCGTCTGTTTGCTGGATTTGCCGCCTTGTTACCGGGTTTAGATATAGTTATTACTTTCGCGAGTTTCCATTGGTCCAGGAATCGTTTTAGTCTAGCATAGCATTATATATGTTTAGAAGATATTCGATAACATTGAGTGGAAATTTTCTGAGTGTTTCATATTTTATTTTATCCGATACGCCCTATTTGTTTTTTGGTTTCTTTTGATTACTTTCATGATTTCGGCAAGTGTGATTGGTTCAACTTGTGTCCATTCTTGTAGTTGTAAGAAATTGTTTATATTGACGTGTGCTCAACAGCCCCGTGTGCATCGCGAATGATCGTCAACGCACACCGGCGACACGTGTAGTATTCACAACAGTGGCCCGCACATTCGGAAGACACCCTGCAAGCGCCCTATACTGATGGGACCGACTGAGCACCCAAGTTCATGTGGCCATGTGGTTATCAAGTCAACACAAAAGAAAGTGTCAGTATTTAAAGCAAATCAACCAAGTAACATCACCGCAACACCAGCTAAATAAGCAACTTTGGTCGTTACAACAAGCATTGCGCCATCGCTGACCACGATGTGCGCAAACGCAGGAACAAATGTCGCCAGAAACAGACAGTGCGGGATTTGCTAGGTCAAAGTAGTAGTGGTGAGGAAGTCGCCGTATTTGAAGGGAACTATTAATCACCCACAAGTAAGGCAAACGAATTTACTAGGTAAAGTGCTTCGAAATTTTTCTACGACGCTTGACCGCCGAGAGCGGCCCAGACCGACAATCTGACAACCACAAAGACCACGCAACGCGTCAACAACTTTTTATATTTAAAATGAGAACAGTGATTAATATATTATATCAAAGTACTTTACGTGTGTTATTATAATTAGTGCCAGCTCGGACTTAGAGAGACAGCTTAACAAGCTAATCGGAGCAGAAGGCACAATTAAATTAATTACCCTTAGTATGTTTATTTACTCCATTTCAACAAATTCAATTATGTTAATGTCTTTAGCGGCTCACATGTGTCTCATGTAATTTTTAGTGTCTTTGCATGTACTCAGCTTCAACACATGCTTAAAGCGGCCACGTGCATAGTTTTGGCGGGCGCTGTCAGCTATTAGCGGGAGCGGGCGCCATTGCTCCTCAGTCTTATCTCGGACATGTAGGGGATAGGCCACGTGATTCACGGCTTCTGGACCATCACCGTATCTTGTCGTATCATGTAGCTGCAATAGTGATTGCATCTCGTTTTTCCAGGAAGCTTTTAACATAACACTAATTTGATCGTCTAGGAGTAGAACCACCCCCATCTCTGCAAGCTCTTGCGCCCAAGGGTTTATTTTTACAATGTAACTTCACCATCGCGTAACTAGTGTTCGCGTTTACCGTGTTAGCCACCCACCAGCTATAGACGTGGGGACCGCTTAAGGCACGTTCGAGCAATATACAGTGTGCCAGTAACAATGCAATAAATAAGTGGTGAAATCTATTCACATGGGGTAAGTTACTTGGCCATGGCTACTTCATGGTCCTTTGGAGCTTGTCCCAACAACCATCCCCTTTACAGCCTTGCAACAACATACATCTCGACGTGGAGGAGACAGAGGGAACTCGCCACACGGGCGGTAGACCTACGGCCGTCACCAACTGCAGCTGGCACCCTCCAGGGCATAAGTAAGACCCCCTTCCCCTCTTTGCCATAACCACCAACACGTCAAGTGGCTCCCAACCTGGGTTTTGCAGGGATGAGGGTGGCTCTACTCCTGGACGATCAAATTAATGTTACATTATAAGGTTCCTGAAAATCGAGATGAAATCCTATTGCAGCTACATGATACGACAAGATACGGTGATGGACTAGGAGCCGCGAATCTCGTGGCCTACCCCCTATATGCCCAAGACAAGACTGAGGAGCAATGGCGCCCGCTCCCGCTAGTAGCTGAGAGCGCCCGCCAAAACTGTGCATGTGGCTGCTTTAAGCACGTTGTGTTGAAGCTGGGTACATACAAAGACACTAAAAATTACATGAGACACATGTGAGCTCCTAGAGACCTTAACATAAATGAAGTTATTGAAATGGAGTAAATAAACATTCTTAGGGAAATTAATTTACTGTGCCTTCCGCTCCCCTTGGTTTGTTAAGCAGTCTCTCTAAGTCGGGGCTGGCACTTCTTATTATAATAACACACGTAAAACACTTTGATATAATATATTAATCACTGTTCTCATTTTAAATATAAAAAGTTGTTGACGCATTGCGTGGTCTTTGTGGTTGTCAGGTTGTCGGTCTGGGCCGCTCTCGGCGGTCAAGCTTCGTAGAAAAATTTCGAAGCACTTCACCGAATAAATTCGTTTGCCTTACTTATGGGTGATCAATAATTCCCTAAAAATACGGCGACTTCCTCACCACTACTACTTTGACCTAGCAAATCCCGCACTGTCTGTTTCTGGCGACATTTGTTCCTGCGTTTGCGCACGTCGTGGTCAGCGATGGCACAATGCTTGTTGTAACGACCAAAGTTGCTTATTTAGCTGGTGTTGCGGTGATGTTACATAGTTCATTTGCTTTAAATATTGACACTTTCTTTTGTGTTGACTTGATAACCCCATGGCCTCATGAACTTGGGCGCTCAGTCGGTCCCGTCAGTATCAGGCGCTTGCAGGGTGTCTTCCGAATGTGCGGGCTACTGTTGTGAATACTACCCATATCGCCGGTGTGCGTTGACGAACAGTCGCGATGCACACGTGGGCTGTTGAGCACACGTCAATATTATTTGTCACTTGTTCTGTAAAATTTATATTAAAATGTCCGAGAATGGTGGGAATTGAGTTACTAGAATGTCGGCCATTAGCGTTTGCTTTTTCCTCACCGTTGTAAGCTATTCCCTGTTGTGTTTCTTTCGGGGAGGTTGAAAGTTATTTATTTTTTTCTTCGAAGTGTTTTAGTTAAACGACTTATCTCTCTAGAGTTTTGCATTGCTTCTAAAGTGGCGTTGCTTCATTTGTTTATTTTATTGTTTTCTAATTGCTGTTTGACCTGTCTCTTAAGACGGTTGTATTCGTTTTTAGCCCTCGGGTCTCTAGTTCTCTGGTATCTTTTTCGTGCTTGTCGCTTTAGTGCAACTAAATGATCGATTTCCGGGAAATTTTCCCTTGTGTATTGATGTTTACTAAGAATTTCTGTGTTCTGTGATAGAGTTTTAGTTAGCATGTCTGTTAGTAATTTATCTTTGAAATTTAGAGCTTCACTGTCATTCATTACTTGTATTTCTGTTAGTTTTTGTGTTAAGTCTGATCTAAAAAATTTTCCAGCTTGTTTGAGGGATTTTAGTTTGGAAAGGGATATTGTTTCTGTGTGTATTTAAAGTAAGTTTAATTAAAACCAGAAAGTGGTCTGAATCTAATCCATTTAAAGTCTCTGACTCGATTCTCGCATTTGGGATGTTCGCTAAGGCAATGTCGAAATTGTCTCTCTGTCTGCTGTTTGTTGGGTAATGTGTAGGGGATTCTGGTGAGAAGATTGTATAGTTATTTCTGTTAGCATGTTCTCTTTGAATTCTGCCGCGTCTGTTTCTTGTTCTACGATTCCAATCCGTATTTTTACTGTTTAAGTCTCCTGCAATTAAAAAGTGTTGCTCTTCACCCATTACATTGTTAAGGTCGTGTAATGTTAAGTGCGAGTTTGTTTCCCGTAAACCACAGTCATATGGATATGCGTGTTTCTGTTTGTTAATTTAATTGCTGTGGATTCAAGATATTGTAGATTAATTATATTTATTGGGTGGTGTTGTATATTATTCTTAATTAAAAAGGCTGTGCCTCCTCCGTATCCATTGCGGTCTGTTCTGTAAATAATGTAGCCGAATATTGTTAATCTGGTTAGTTATTTCAGAAAGGTTTCAGTGATGAAAGCAATATTAATCCCATATATATTTAGTACTTGTTCTAGTTGTAATAGTTGATTTTAAACCCCGCAGGAACTCCAATTTAGTATGGATAGTGTTGGTGTAGCATGTGTTGTTTGCGCCATTATTGTGGGAGGGGGAATTCCACGAGCGCCTGCATGAATAGAACTTGTTTTTCAAAGGTGCTTGTGGCCCTCCTGATAGGAGCGAAATACCGCCTGAAGTGGTGTATGAATTGGTGGAATTGTACGTCACGAAGTATTTCAACAAATTCGCGGATGTCGCTTAGTGTGTGTGCGTCGATACCCATAGTTGTTTGGGACTACGAAGGTGTTTCAAGTAAGGGCGGACGTCTGTTGCTGTGCAGTGCAGTCATGCTGTTGACGTCCGGCCTCGTCACCCAAGGCTCAGGTCCCGAAGCCGAGCCCACTGACGGTTGCTATGGTTCCGGTATGCCTCCCGCGGCCTGACTGCTTGCAACCTGACCAACGTCAGCTTCTGTCTGCCTCTGCTGCATCAGGGGTATGGTCCGGAGCTGAACCACGGGCCCTCGTCTTGTTTCAGTGCACGGTGCCCTTGGCAGTTCTGGGAATTGCTCAGTGGAGTTTGTCTGTGATGGTACAGTGTGTTGTAGTGGTGACTGATGACTGCAGGCTGCGGGTCTGTGTTTATTTTTGCGGCTCTCAACGTTGGCGTCGTATTTCTTGCAGCTTTTGTCCGCAGTGTGGTGACCTTCCTCCCCGCAGTTCAGGCACTTCAGGGGCTCGGTGTCATGGTCCATAGTGCACTGATCAAATCTGTGCGAGCCTGCACAGTTGATGCAGCGAGGTGTCAGGTGACAGTGTATTTGTGTGTGTCCCCACTTGCCACAATTACGACAGTGCGGGACATCTTCTCGTCGCGGTTTGTAGGGTTCTATGTGTACCTCTGTATAGTACAGGGCTTTAATGTTGAGGAAATCTTTCCCTGGTTCCTCAAGGGTGCTGTGTCGTGAGCGCAGTCAAGTTGCAGTCGATAATGTTGAAACTCGCGCGGGTGATATCCTCGGGAGTGTTTCAATA
Organism: Medauroidea extradentata; assembly: GCA_003012365.1. Taxonomy (NCBI): domain Eukaryota; kingdom Metazoa; phylum Arthropoda; class Insecta; order Phasmatodea; family Phasmatidae; genus Medauroidea; species Medauroidea extradentata. The sequence continues at coordinate 11,138 of PNEQ01059390.1, forward strand.
CCTACTGCCTTGGGCGGCAGATTCTTGATGACAAACACCTGAGGTTTATCATCGGCGTGGGCGTGAATGTATAGTGTTGTACAACCTATTGTGAGAGGAGTTTGCTGGTCCTCTCGTAGTCTTCCCTGTTTGTGGTTGTCAGTCTCAGCTCCCTCCATCTTGTGCTGGTATTACGGAACTCAATTCAGTTTGCTGACAGCATCTTTGCAACCCGTTTCAATATGCTGCTGTCAGTTATGAATATCGGCACAGGCCGATATCGTGTTGCGTGTATTTTTGTTTGTGAGTTTGAGTCGGGTTCTTACCGCACTCGCTCGGCTGGTTCCTCAGAAAAATGGAACTGGTTCTTCAACAGCAACACATCTCTGCTGCGCCAAGCTCAAATTTACGCCATTTAATGGTGTATTTTTTACCGGGCTTCCTAAACTGTTATTCTACAAGACTCTGAAAAGTAGTATCCGAGTACTGGGACTCGGAGGTGTTTGTGTGTTGGGAACACTCGCTGTCAGCCCTGCTGCGGTTCCTAGTCGGTTGGACCGCCGCCCCCCCCTCCCGGTCCAGGTGGCGTCATGTGCCTTGCTATCAGGTGGAGGCACAAAGGCGAACTAATGACGTCACATGCAGTCGCCCTGCCCACGCCCCCTCTCCCTTCTGTGATGTACTGAGTGGAACAGTGTCGTGCGTGTTGTTTACCATGTCGCCCTGTACAGGTGTGCGCATATTGGTCGTAAAAACCTCCTCAAAGTTTACATTATCTATAATAGAGTCGTCAGAGTATGAATTTATCGTACCTCGTTGAGGGTATTTCGTCATCTACTTTCGTCACTGCTTACCTACCGCCCCGCACCACTCGTGGTTGACCACTAAGGCAGCCAGAGGGTGCGAGTTGGTTTTGCTGCTTGCTGCTGCTGCTATTGCCTCACGTCTGCCTCTGGCGACAAACAAACGAGTGATAACATGGATTTATATACGGTAAAGCCCCTTACCCTGCTCTGCCAATGGAAAACGATCTGTCTCCTGAAAGGTCGCGCAGCATAGATGGTTTGAGGGCTTGTTTCTGTTTTGTGCTGTAAAGTCGTTTCTCTCATAATCAATGGGATCCATGTATTTTGAAATTCAATACCCTGTTGTCTATATATAAATAAATAGCCACAAAATATTTTGGGAAGTCTCTAAACCACTTACACAGGAAACTGAAAAAATTAAAAGAAAAGTAAAAGAATCAGCCTTAGCAATAGCAATATTTTCAGTCAAATAATCATCCCGTGACAATTCAGATTTTATTAAACTGTTTCGTATGGATGACTTGAATTTAAAACATGCGTATTCCGACCATGTAAATACAAAGATGAAATTTGAAAAATTCTAGGATATGTGTTGTTTTAGTTGGAAAGAGCTGAATCGTTTCATTGTAGTAGTTAAGTAATTTCCATCATAGAAATGGAGATTTTGTAAGAGCTTTGACCAGTTTATAAACATACTTCAGCAAGACACGAGATATGTTATCTCGAAATTCGGCCACAACATTTCACAAATATGCGGTGGAAATTGTGTCGATCAAACTAACGGTGCTCAGTAGAGTAATGGCGGAAAGCGTCTGAAACATTTAGGCGAGCCGCAATAAGGTGGTGACGCAGCCAGCAAGGCTTATATTCAGTCTGTAAATTCTGATACATTAAAGGTTTTGACAGGCGTGTTAGAACGAACTACAGCTTCCCTTGAAGCTCACAAACTTCAATGTTAGATGCAAATTAAAAAACCTTGGCAATTAGGCTAGATCATGTGTTAGTTTCTCTCGTCATCGTATCTAGCAAGCTAAATGCTACGCCTGCAACAATGGTAAATTTGATAGACAAAACACTTAAAACTATAGAAAAATCTCTAACTGAAAAATTATCATAATCGTTCGAATCTGTGCTGAACGAAATAGACAATGTGCATAAGCCTATGCCTGCACCGCCCAAGAAAAACGTACAAAAACATAGCGCAATTTGAATATGATTTACGTTCCTTTTTTCATGCATCGTAAATAACAGTTCGTCAATTGCGAAATTGGGACGTGGAGATCAGTGCAAAACTGTCTACGAGGTTGATGAAATACTGGACATGAAGTTGGCTGAAATTACCTTCAAAAGCTACATGAATTTAACAAGCATGAAAATATCGTGACCATATTTAATGCTCTAGATATGAATTTCAAACAGATCTACGGCGATAAAATAAACGATATTTTACTTTAAATAGCTGTACAAAGTGATATCAAAGTCGATATAACTGAGATCTCGATTAAGCCCATTACTTGCGATAGGTGACAGTAGATACACATATATATGTACGTATGTGTGTGTTTGGGTATGGTCAATACCAAATTTGTTTACAATAGCGCAATGTCACCAGCCACTGAAGACTTGCTACGTGTTATTTAGTGTTTATACGCAGCAAATATTTGCTGGGAAAATTAATGAGGGTGGAACGAGAGCTCATTTTGGAGGATACGTTGGAGGCGCCCACTCATATTCTTTAATGTACCATAATTATGTCATAGGAGGAGCAGAAAGACAACTGTACCGCACACGAATGACATTTTGTTTGACTACGAGCAAGACAGTAACTACTTTCAGCCGCCCTCCCACCACTCGGGCAGGTTAACATTATAGTTTGGTAAGATATAAGTAATAGGAAAATGCCGATCCTGGCGCACAGGATGCAGGCAGTGGATCAGTCTGCCATCTTGGATTACGTCACAGCGGCCATTTTGTTGTGCACAGCGGCCATTTTGTCACATGTCATGTCACAATATGTCATGCCAATATGTCATATGATGTCACATTATGTCACATTGTGTCACATTATGTCACATGACATATTCTAAATGTCACATGTTATGTCCTATGTTATACCATACATTATGTCTTATGTCATATGTTATCTCTTACGTTATGTTTTATGATATATCTTATGCCATATGTTATGTCTTAAGTCATGTCATATGTTAAGTCATATGTCACACGATGCCATCCATCTTGTCGTGTCCTCCATCATGTTTCCAGCAGTCAATTGTTTGAGGGAATTTTTCTCTGAAGGAGGGAATTTTTTCCCTCGAAATAGCTACATGAACGTCTGTATCATGAGGATGTCAATTCTGATGTCTTCGGCTCTGTTGCGGAATCAGTTTTCAATTCTCTAGGCTCCATTTTGCAACTTGATGATTGAAACTTCCGCAAATAGCGATTCACAGGTAAAGAAACAAGTTATTTACATGATGCACAATGTCTCTTCATAAGATCTTGTCTTGATATTGTCGTACCGTACTTATCACAACGCAGCTGCTTGTGAGACGTGTTTTTGACACATATCCACTATTCATGTCTTCTCGCATTATGCGATTTATTAAATGTCTTGTTGCAAAACTCACAGTTGTGCTTCTTCTTTGCTGGAAAAAGGTCTTTCGCAGGCATATACTGAGCCGCGACTGGTAGTTCATAATTCATAGTATTCATTCTTGTTCGAGAACACTGTTGTAAGATGTTTACTCCTTAGCGATCAATTAACAACTGAGGGATCAGTAAGCTTTATTTATGTTAATAAAAAATACGTTGTCCTCTTGGTTAGACATAGTGCACACGAAAACACCCAAACAACACTTGTTGGAAGTTGGTACAGACAAAATTTATAATGCCTATTACTGCCGACTTACATCGAAATCAAGTGTCTATTCATACCTCTTTGACATTTTCTTGTTGAATGAATCCATGCTGGTGTTACTGCAACCGATGATTGGTTGCGATCAACAGAGCTGTCATCATCTTCTCCCAAGTTTCTTGCACACGGCAGTGTACACCTAGCCCTTGTCTTTTCGCTGCTGCATGCCATCACAATTTACTTTATTCTTGAGTATTAAGCTGTATCTTCTTGTTGTAGACACTTGAAAATCTCATTACGTCCTCCTCGGAGCAGGGTAACTGTGTTTCTTGCCGCATGTGGAAGACTGCACAGTGCCCATAAGTGGTACAATCAATGATTTGACAATATGGTTCGTAGTTTAGTGGTTCGCTTATATAAAGGCTGTGATAAGTACTATCACATATATCTGTAAAGCTTCGCAATAGACTGCATGACCAGTAACAGTAAGATACCCTACTTAAGCCTGGTGTCACAATGACATAATGATTCGCTGGATGAAAATATTCCATGTTGACAGTTCTCAGCAAACTGAATGGCGAATGATCAAGAAAACATGCTTTATATTGTTGCTGGTAGACTACAGAGGAAAACAATATCGTCAGAATCTTACCAGTGTGTGCAATGTGTAAATATAAGACAGTTTGTGCCAAGTCGGTAACTACGGATTAGTTCTAAGTCCAAGAGCATCTGTGGCTCCAGCGAGATGGCAGAAAAATAGCTGTGGTTAGGATGCTCATCTCACTGTCAAATTTGTTCAGGTTTTGCGAGGTCAGTCTCCAGATTTTCGTATGTGGAGATCGTGCTGGACGAAACAATTCTTACTCCATCACCTACGAATCTTCGAAAATACATATGTCTAGACATTGAAATTAATTTTTTTTTTACGTGAACTACATCACCTTTCAGATGTTCACTGTAGTTAAATAATCCAAGGTGTTGGATTAGACCCCTCTTGCATACAGTAGTCTATGTCCCGGATAACTCTGAACAAATTCAGTCGATTATATAACATTTCTTTTTTAAAAATACGTGTTCGATTTCACCCCCCCCCCCTCAAATTATAGTCTACGAATAATGCATCCTGGATCAGTCTATAAATAAGATCGTACAGCATTGTTTTATCTGATAAATTTTAGTTATTTGCTTACCTGCTTTGCAAACTTTTTACTATTCAATTGCCTACTTTTGTGGATTCGTAGAGCGAAATAGTTCGTACTTCTAGGCAGCTGATGACAAGGTGCTTATCGTCGTGGATTTTGATGGCATCAGCTCCACTGCTCCACAGATAGAAGCCTGTGCCCAAATGATTGAAATGCCAGCTTTTAGGATTCGTGCATGCATTTGTTTGAATCATATGGAAATGATTCAATTGCCCGCTTTGAGGAATCGTAGGTGCACTTAGTTGCGGATTTTTTTAATCACATAAAAATGATTCAATTGCCCGCTTTGAAGATTCGTATGTGCACTTAGTTGCGGATTTTTTGAATCATATAAAAATGATTCAATTTGCCGTCTGAAGATTCGTGCTTGCATTTATTTTCAATCATATAAAAATGATTCAACTGCCCACTTTGAGGATGCACTTAATTGCAGATTTTTAAAATCATTTAAAAATAATTCAATTGCTCGCTTTGAGGAATCGTGCATGCACTTATTAGCGAATTTTTTGAATCACATAAAACTATTCAATTGCCTGCCTTGAAGATTCGGGCATGCACTTATTTGCGGATTTTTTTAATTATATGAAAGTTATTCAACTACCTGCTTTGAGGTTTCATAGGATAAAAATAGTTAATACTATTAAATATACATATGCCAATAAGACATAGGTATGCTAAAAATTTAAATGACAGTAAACTAAATGTGAACATTTATCTGTTACAAATTGTTATTTTTAAATATACACTATTTAAGCCTGTCCTTTCGTCAATGTCCTCGTTTATCAGCGGGCTAGGGTACATGTCTGGTAACACAAAGGTTGCAATTTTGAAACCAACACCCGATGAACTAAAAAATTTTTAACTCGTTAAAAAATAAAATCATATGGTATATTCTCCCATTTAAACACACAAGCAACTTCGACCCCAGCACACAGCGATGTAGATGTTGGAACAAACATGTCAGCACATATCCAGAGGCAAATATGGCGATGTTGACTGCGGTGCCACCCAGCAGTCAATGATGGAAAGAATCTGTGACACTAGCGCCACCTAGTAGCCAATGATGGAAACAAACATGACCCCTCCAGCAGATGACAAGGAAAATTTCGAGGGAAAATTTTCCCTCCTTCAGGGAAAAATTCCCTCAAACAAGTGACTTCTGGAAACAAGATGGAAGACACGACAAAATGGACGACATGATGTAACATATGACATAACTTATGGCTATGACATAATGTGTGGCATAAGCCGTAACATATGGCATAAGACATAACATATGGTATAAAATAGGACATAACATATGACACTAGGCATGATGTGATATGACATGTGACATGATAGGACATTGATATGACATAGTGACATGTCATGTGACAAAATGGCCACCATGCACAACAAAATGGCCGCCATTTTAAACAAAATGGTCGCCATGATGTAATCAAAGATGGCACACTGATCCACTGCCTGCAGTCTGTGCACCAGGATCGGCATTTTCCTACTACTGACATAATTTTTTTAGACTCTTGCCCTAAAATTTCATATGTGAAAGGCAACACATAGTAAAAATTTCAGGTTATTTACTGTACCCAGATTACAACTTTGCTGCTAGATATTATACAATAAAAATTAGAACGGCACTGTGTGTGTGCATATATATACCTACACATGTGTGTGTGTAGTTGATTATGTGTTTGAAATAAGAAGAACGTAATTGTCTTCATTGATCTTTACTTTAGCAGTACTGCATGCTTGTAAATATATTAACGCACAAGTGTGGCTGCTGGAGTAGACTTCTGTTTTGTAGCACCAAGCTAAATGTCTCAGATGCCTTATAAATACTGTTCAATACACCACTGTCAATAAGTGCTTACGTAAAAATTTCTCATAACCTTAAGATGATAATGGGAGGAAATGGAGTAACTAAAAGAGGTTCGGTTGTTATTCAGAAGATCCCACACTCGAGTAACGAAGCTGGCCATCCTGATTTCGGTTTTACATGATTCCCTGAAATCGCTTCAGGAGAAAGCTGGCATGATTCCTTAACGTACATGGTCGCTTCCTTTCCCATTTCCTATCATTGAAGAGTCAAGTTGTGCATCATTGCCTGTAAAGGCTTCACTAACGGCGAAACGTAAAACCTACACACCTTATTTTTATGAGAAAATTTGATTATGAGCGATAAGATACATAATATGTTTAGTGGTTTAGTGTTGTGTGTAAAAGTGATGTTAACATTGTTGCTTCTAAATGACTTATGGCCACTTGTATAAACATTTGCTTGATCCCAGTTCAACCAACAGAAGATCAAGTGTGACCAGTGATCAAATATTAAGTGACGTGCATAAAGGATTTGTTAAATAAAATTGTATCTGGTTTACTGACTGTAAGATCAAGTTTACCATAGAGTAAGGTGGTTTGTAAACGATTTTTTGATTGGTCTAAAATAATGATGTCATTATGCAGTTTTGTTTTATGTAAGTTTAACAAGAAATTTACTTTATCTTTGGCCTAGTGTAATGAAAACAAGACAGTATATTGTTTATTTATTAATTTTGCAAAATACTTACTTTTCTGGTAGAAAATTACAGTATTAGGCCATTTAGGGTAAATTTTCAATCCTGATTGAAGCTGAAGTGGACTGAGAAATCCAGATTGAGATTTTACTATAAACACTTTATTGGGGGCTGAAGTAGGAACGAAGCGAGATAATCCATTCCACCTGTTGAGGTGGACTGGAGTGAAGAATCCGGATTGAGATTTTACTTCAAACACAGACTGGACTGAAAAGAAAATCCTCAGGACGAAGATGCCGCCATATTTTGCTGTTAAGTGTTGTGGTTAGGTTAAAAAAAACAGAGAACACATTATATTAAAATATAAAGCGCTAAATGCAGGTATTTGTAAAACTAAACGGCTTAAATATAGCAAACGGAACAAGAAAAGTGGTGCATCTCATGAAGAAAAGCCTTATTTGGAGCAACTCTTATTTTCCGTCTGTCAACTGTTCTCTGTTTCGTACTGTCGCCGATAGACAGCATTATTACGTTTTCAGTCCAGATTGACTTCAACTTGGCTCTTGTTTACAGTTCAATCTGGATTGTAATATTTACCCTAAACACAGTTCGTCAATCCATGTTCGCTACACATTCATTCCGATTTGACTCCACTTCAGGTTCAATCTGGGTTGATGTTTTACCTTAAACGTAGTACGTTAATACAGTAGGTATCCTAACATAGTGAATAATTTTAGTATTCAGGAAACAAATCGAGCTGCAGGAATTTTTTTCGAGATAATTATTTCTTACAAGTGGCAGTTAGTCATGATTTCGAACAAATGTCAAGTGATTGTCGTGCAGCATGCATGGACTACATTACCTGAAGTTATCATTCGTTGTGTAGCATCTATTACTCGGAAAAGATAGAATCTTTCAGTGTTGTTTCTTGACTATTGGAAATTTGACCTGTGTGTTACGGTTTAAACTAAGACACTTGACCTTTGTTTTGCATCGGTAAAACAGCTATGTTTATGTTTGTTTATAAGGCTAACTGTAATCTTTTTTCTAAAGAAGTATAATAAGTTATTTCTACACAAACGGGAGCCCTTCAGAATGATTTTACCAGTACATCAAAGTATTATCGTTCCAACATCGCAAAAAATTGCAATACATCGTAATGTGTAGTATTTATTAATCATTCTTTGAGCAACAAGTGACGTAGCTATATATATATATTTTTTTTTTTGCAACGAAACATTTTAAAGTCCTCGTGTATTGCAATTGATCTTTACCAAGCATGAATTAAAATATAATTCATTTTAAAGTGTTTGTAAAAAACTGCAGTTATTGCTCATGACCGAAGATAATTTGCCTGAACCATGAAAATTGGTGGTTCAAAGTTAAGTTAACTTTACTGAAGATCAGAGCAATCACCGACAATCACCCTCACAGTTTATACCCTCTTTAGGGTTCTCAAAGTGGCAATGTCTGCCACATCGCCTACGCGCAGGCACACTCAGCTGAGTGCCAGTAACTCACTCCTCACACACATTACCGATGCTGATAGATGATTCACCTACCGTGGGATTGTATGTCATGTAATGGCGGCCACGTTAAATAAATACCATTATTGTGTGACATTACTGCCTACAGATAGTCTTAACACCACATCATAGAGCAGCAGAATTTTTGTGACAACATAGGGCAAAGAATTTAACAGGAATTAAATTTTATGTTTTTTTATTTATTAATATCCATGTTAAAAGAAAATTTTTCAATTATATGAGAAGTTTTCCACACAATATCTATAAAAGGCCCTAATGATTTAGTTTAAAAAAAGTTGCTTGCACACATACATTAAACAAAGTCCAACACTTTAAATCTTTGACAGAACTCTAAGTTAACATGACGTCATTCTAACCTAACACGTTAAAATTTGGCATGGAACAAAATAGTATGAAAAGACACCTACAACCGTACGTTAACTTGTCACAGAGAGCTACTAATGTTGTTACAGTATAACCCTGTTGTAACATTTCTAAATGGACCCAAAAATACATATACTTTAATGGGAAATCGCTTCAAAAGTGTAAGCTCCTATTTTAAAATAGTTTTAGGGACCACATTAAAGCAACATTATAACAGGGTTATATTCAGATAAATAATGTAGGTTATAGGTTTTACAATTTCAACTATACTTTGTTTTAACAGAGTAGCCATCCATTGGCATTACATTGTCATTTCAAAAAAATCACGATTTACTGTTAGTTATTCTAGCCTATGTATACTGTTACTGTCAATGCTAAATGAACACAATCATTAAACCAAGTAAGAAATGCAGTACTATGGTACTTTCAGTGGCATACACTTACAACTGATAATAAACTTCTTGGTCAGGAGCCTTTGCAAATAGATTCATGGGTGGAAAAAGCTTTTTTTTGTACAAGTAATATCAGAAAGAATATGCAGTAACGTGAGTTGAAAATTTTATACAAAAACTATTTTTGAGTACTCAACAGTTCATAAATGTTTATTCACATGCTAAAATTATTTGTATGTGCTGTTAGAAATATTGCAGCTGAAATTCCCCAACACTTTCATGGATCAGTTACTAATGCAAACTATACAATTTGAAGAATGGATGTTGGTCTCTAGCCATTTGAGTGAGTGAGAGATTTTGGTCAGTGCTCAACATCTAGGGCTTTAGCACTGGTGAACGTTGACACGAGGTGAGTACAGAGCAGCGTCGGAATGAAAGGGCGGGGGAAACCGGAGAATCCTTGAGAAAAATCACCAACCAGCATCATCATCCAGCATGATTTCCAGACGAGAAACTATAACAACCTCGCCAAAAATCAGACCTGGATAAACTTGGTCGGAGGTCATTAGGGCACTGCGTCCCCTCTAGCCAGTTGAGTTTGAATTTTGTAATTTTCTATTGCGACACAATCATTTGCAAAGTCAAGAAAAAGTGTTTAAAAGTAAGTACATGCAGCATTTTATATAACGATTGCTTGTAGGTATAAGCTTAATTCATAAACCTGAAAGTGTGATGCTACTGTGGTGAAACATTTTAAAATTTATTTTAATGAGATTTGTTTATAACACTGCGATGGATCAAATCTTAAATAAAGTGATTTAATTCAAATACAGTGCTGGTGTTGAAGTTAAAATACATGTAATTTTCTGAAAAGCCTCGTCAACAGACTTCCACCTGTAGGGCTATTCAACTAGAAGCGAAAGAATTGTATTAGATAATCTGGATCACTTTGTATTTTATAATACATATCTACTTCCCTAACACTCACTCTGTTAGTCTTTGTGAAAATTATTTTTATTATGACAGCATTTTTTAAATATTTGAACAACATGAAACATCTTGTTTAATTATAGTTATTCTTATGCAGAATCTACGCAAAAAATTCCAAGCATACATTCTGTTAATTCACAAAAGTAAGATTAGCTACTGTTTTAACTTACACTCATTCACACACTAAAAAGTAACTGAAATGTGCACACCAGGTTGACTATAGCCTAATTTTGCCTGTGGAAGCAGTTCACTGCAAATACTAAATGAAATACTTTGCAAAGAAAAAATTAGAAAATACATTTTTATAAGTTGAAACACTAGACTGATGAGTTTTCTATGTCATTATTTTACAATCACTAGTAGCTAGGAAACTTTTGTAACTTTTTAAAGTACACTGTTAGCACTACTATGCCATGTGAAATGAATTATGTTTTGTACACCTAGCTATAAATCGCATAAGGTATATAGTATGTCGACATATAATTACCTAATGGAAGACCTGAGATCCTATCCAGTATGCACTTGTCATTTTGTCTTGTGCTAAGCCGTTTATTTAGGTTTATACATAACTAGCCTCACACATATTTATCAAACATTTTATCTACCAAGTCCTATACAAGTTTGTATAAGATTTTCACTGAAATATGCTATCGAGTGTTGGAATATGCTGCAGCAGAGTGGGATATGTGCGTGGAGGTGGAGGTGCAGGAGCTGGAGAAGGTGCAGAGAAGGGCAGTGAGGTGGGTGATGAATGGGGAATGGAAAGGGAAGGGGCAGGCTTGTAAGGAGGAAAGGAACTTTAGTGCTAGCGTGGTGATGAAGGAACTGGGATGGAAACAGTTGAGGGACAGGAGGAGAGTAGAACGGCTGGTTAGTTTGTATAAGGTAATGAACTGCGATGGGGATGGGGAAGTTTGTCCTGCCAATTAAATAAGGGAACTTTTAAAGTAAAAGGTAGCAACAGTGAGAAAATTCAGAGGGTGTGGAGGAGAACGAAGAGGGGTAGACAGTCAGTGCTGGTGAGGACGGTGAAGTAGTGGAATGCTCTGCAGGAAGAGTTCGTAACTGTGAGGATGGGGAGGAGTCTGCTTGTCACCATGCACTAGCCCAGTTGAGAGTGTAAATCTTAATATTTAAAAAATTACGAACTAACTAAAAGACTTTTAAGAAGCTTGCTATATTACTATGTTTCCTACTTTTAATTTCATTACCTGATGTTTTAAAAACTTGTCATACAGATGTAGATCATACAGTGATAAGTAACTTAAGACATGGGCGTCTCATTTACATGTATGTGTCTACATATTGCACATACAACCGCAACAGTACTGGTAGTTTCAATACACTTGTGAAGTATTGCTACAGTATCTTAATTTAGTAGTACGATAACAGGAAGTGAAATGTCCCATTTTATATTGATATTTTGGCCTTATTAACATAAACCTATGATATCTAAAAACATATTTGTTTCGTATAATAATACCACAGTATCTTAAATACAAGTACTATAAATAACTGGGTATGTTATGTGGCAACTGATATTTGAAAAAAAAGGACAAGGTTACTCATATTACACTACAAACAAAATAAACATAAAAAATGTAGGCATTTTAAAAGCAAAACATATTAGTTTCTGTCATACAACAACAGTCCACATAATTAAAGTAAATACCAACACTGTTTATGACAATACAACACTTGAATTCTGTGCAGCACGTGTACACAAACGAACACCTTATTGCAAATTTCCAATAGCTATTGGCAATGCCTTCCATTACCTTCTTGTAGAAACTGAATAAATCAACACAGTTCTTGTAGCAATTGCACCCCCTCTTCTGTCTTCAACATCAGCATTTGGGACTGGAATAAAGCCATGTACTGGGAGTTCATTATGCATGTCAACATCTGGATCGTCTGGAGCATCTGGAACACCTCCAATGCTTGCTATCTTATGCAGCACAACTGTAGCACATATTATTGGTGGCACTCTGTTAATATGCATTTGTAAACACTTGCTAAGACATGGAAATCTCCTCTTCAAAACTCCAAAAGAGTTTTAATGTGGGTACGGTTGTACCTTTGTTCTGCAGGTGTGTGTGAGTTTAGCAAAGGAGTGTGGGGGTAACTACGATATGGATACACATTGTCACCCAGTAAAAACAGTCAGGAAAGGCACCAGTTTCAAATTCTGTTCTTATACCACTACTTTTAAAATAGTGCTGTCATGAGTGGATCCCGGCCACCTTGCAACTACATTCATGAAAACCAATTCAGAATCACAAATTGCTTGTACATTTAAAGAGAAGAACTGTTTCCTGTTTCGAAACCGTTCTGAATTTTCCCCACCGGGAGAATTTTCAGGAATGTGGGTACAGTCTATAGCACCCACAACTTTCGGGTATCCTGCAATTTCATGAAAAGTCCTGATCACTTTGGTTCTCTCCTGTTGGGTGGTTGGCATTCTAACGAATTCGGGACACTAACTTTGCAAGTAACGAACGCACTCGTCGTACAATTCGACAAGTTGTTGATTCGTGTACCCCAATAAAGTCACCACAAACTGTTAAAATCGTACCAGTGGCATAAAACCAAAGAGTGAGCAATAACTGATGCATCGCTAATACGGAATTATTCCGGTTGGTTTTAGGTGTAATGTCATTCTCAATTTTCGCCAGTATTTGCAGAACAGTCTCTTTTGGGAGGCGAAAACGCTTAAAAAATTCAAAATCATTGTATTTTTCAAACACATCAATTCATGGATAGAAATTTCTGGTAGAACGGCCAGGTCGTACATTTTTGTTACGTAATGCCACAAAATCTTCGAACACTTCCTGGTTTTCTTCAAAGTCAAATTACTTCAGTTGCAAATCACAATTGAACCGCACCTTAGCAAAAAAATACAACAGACATTTTACAGCATTTACCTTTGTCAAAATTTCTCGCGATGTTTGTAAGTATTCAAAGCCAAAAAAATTAAATCCAAAACTTAAAATTATAACATAACCTCAACTGAAACCATGTGGTACATCAAAACAACACTGACCATAGATCATTACAGTTGAACCACGAAAAATGGTGGTTCACTGGCAAGACAACTTTAATGAAAGATCAGTGGTGATTTTGTTTTATACAAGCCAATATTGTGTGATCGCTAATCACTGACCACTTTGAACTCCGATCACGAGATGAACCACCATTATACAAGTGGGCCTTATTGTGCAAATTATTGAAACCGAAACTGTGTTATAACGAAAATGTATTTAATTTGGCTGTATTATTGACTGAATTACTGGCATTAAATATGACTAATTTTTCTCATAAAACTAAAAAAAAAGTTGTCCGATACGAAATTTGCTAGTGCAGCAAATACAAGATTAAACGAATTTGTGAATATTACGAAATTATAACAATATAAATTTCACTTTTCTACAGTCATTAGTTAAAACTTGTCAGTATCCTGTGTAGTATAGTGCCTTCTAGTGCAGGCTTTGTGATTCGTATCCTGGATTCATAAATGCAACTCACTCGTCTTAGGATACCCCAGCTTGTTAGCATGTTCATCTCCCATGTTTGTTTCTTTTAATCATCATGATTTCCTTAGTACCCTCATATGCTCCACCATCTATGTTGTTTTCTTTATTACTTTCATAGTTGTTTAGGAAGCGCAAATTATTCACATAATTACTGCTCGCGTTCTAGACACGGCATCTTATTGAGTTTACAAGTCTCAGCGCTAGGAGCACTATCACAAAAAGTCGATTTTTCAAAGGACATTATTAACTTATCATGTATGAGTTAAATGTTCCTCGAACCAACCCCATTATTTTAGTATCTTTGCTCATATTCTGGGCCATCTAGCATGGTATTTTTAAATCTGTCTGTACTTGAAACGTTCGTAAATTTATATATTTAAAAATTTTTAAGTTTTCCTATAGCCAGGCTCTATCTTCGATCCTGGTAGAAACTGTGGTATTTCACCGTAAATTTTGTAGTATTTATGACATATCAGTACTGGGTAAAATTAGACATATTTCCATTTCCATTAGGATTATGTATACATCATTATCAATCATGTAGGATAGTACACTGCAGAGAATACTTTAAATTCTTACAGTACTTCCATACTAGACTTTGAATATGTTGCAGTCTTGTATGTCATAGAAAACAGTTTTACTCTGAATAACTTTTTTAGTTCAATGCAATATTTCCTTGTGTAGTAGTCTGTTTTATTGGGTAACCCTTGGCAAATGTCATTGTTGTTATGCTTTTTCAAAACTCTGAGAAGTGAGTGTACGGATCATCAGTGTAAGTAGAGTAATGATGGAATACTTTGCAGAGAACATTACTTTTATAAAATAATTTACTGGACAAAAAATGATGATTAGGCTAGGTAAGCAAAGATATGTCGTGATTGGTTATACTTAGTGATAGTTATTATTCTGTATTATAAGAGTTACTATAATGTTATATGAATTGTTATGCAAAGGTGAATATTCTGCAATACAATAGGTAAGCTCAGGTTTGTGGACCTAAGGTAAGTATTTTTCCCATTATGAGAGATTTATTAGGCTAGCAGGTATGTGATGTAACCGTTTAGGTTTTTATACAGCATTTGTTTTAGACAATTATGACTGTTAGTTAATATGTAACAAACATGCAAAAGTCATAATCCAAACACATGTTGCGAAAATTACACTTAAAACTAAAATTAGTGTTGAGGGCCAGATATTACTGTAGACAGATTTTAAGAGGTTTGGTTAGGTGACATTATGGTAGTAGAAAGCTAATGTACATGGTTTAGTACAAGAAACGTTTTGCAGGGGCATAATATATCTTAAATACAGCAAAAAAAAATTTAAAAAACCACATTTTCTACCAAAGCCAAATAAAGTACAAAACAGTAGAAAAACCTTACATAAAAATTTAAAATGTATGAATTTACGAACATTTTAAGTACAGCCATAATGAATAGATGCTATACCAAATATACCAAAAGCAAGCAACGGTACAGAAATAATGGGGTAGGTTCGTCGAACATCGAAATCAAAGGTGATAAGGTAAATCATACAGTTACAAGTTTAGCAAAAACTTTTACCTGTGGGCAATTCTTTGAGCTCTTTGGGGTAGAGGTCTTATAGTTAGAAATAAAAGAGTTGAATAATGTTACTGATTTACTAGCTCACAAAGCTTACATAAACACACAAAACAGCAATCAACTATATCTTTCACAACACCCTTAATTATGCATGCAATTTCTACTGTACCACAGAAACGTTAATTAACTTCGACAATTAAAGCATATAAAATGTTTACCATCAATTAAAGACTACAAATCACAATAAAAATTCAGCCGTATATCCAATTAGCAGTCTTTTAAATAGTGACACTGTACAAACTTGGCAGTCCGAAGTAGTGATGGTTCACCATGTGCTGCGCAGCACCCCGAGTGCACCACTGTCTTCACTCCTGAGATCTTCGATTTTACTCCCGTTGAACACCTCCGTGTTGTCCATCGACCCGCAGCACATGTCCTCTCATACTGCTCCGAAGGTACATGCCCACCTCCTCACAATAGACTCTGACGTCACCAAGATGTCTTCACCAGTCTCTCTCCTCAGGCATAGCAACTTATTACAGCACCACCAATAGCGAACTCTCCCAAATATGTCTATTCAGGGTTTGTATATTCGGCAAAATAGTTGGGGAATCACCGCATTGCAGGGGTCTAAAACAGACATTTCATCATGCTTCGGATGTGACTTGAGTCTCGTAGGCCGATCTCCTAGGGTAAAAGAACAGTTGGAACAGCCATCTATGTCATAGTTTCGGCGGGATTCCCATCACGTAGCCGCCCGGCTTGTAACTCATGGGCTAGTCCACAAGGTGTTTCGACACTGCTTCCAGCCCTCAGAATCACAGCATGCAACAATACTTTAGAAAATCGACTTAATGAGATACCGCTTCTAGTACTGAGTCTTGGAGACAAAAATGAACTAATCCATTTATAAACTCAACACCAATACAAACTAGCAGACAATTCCGGAAGTAAGACGATGGGTGTATTTATGAGCCTCCCTGGCATAAAGGCTTAGTACCAACGTCTGAATAAGCAGCACTACCTAGAAGGTGATCAGTAACTATGTGAACTATCAGATTTACCTTACAAGAAAACTATGAAACTAATAAAAACATCATGGAGGGTGGAGCCTTTGAGGGTGTTTAGGAATCCATGGTGATGGATGGAAACAAGGATGGTTGATGAACATGCTAACAAATTGGGGTATCAATGACTTGTAAATTGCTATAATGGATCTGGAATCCGAATTCTGAATTTTGCACCAGAAGGAATTATACCATCCTACTGTCTTCAATAATTTAAAATCAATATAAGACAAAGAATTCAGCAAATTATTAAGATGACATTGATGTGGAATAGTAAATATTTATTACATGCTAGCTTGTATGTCTACATTACTTGATGAAGTCTAATGTCTAATGGTATTCTGTGATAAAAATGTGATTGTGCAGGTGACCCCCAGTCAGTCGGACACGGGCGAGATAGTACCAACAACAATGATGTTGGTAGACACTGTATCTGGCGAGCACCATGTCGAACCGCTCTTCGTGGCGATGGCAGGTTTCATCGGTATGGCACTCATGTTCGTGTTCTCAGTGCTGTTTCTGCCCAAGTTTGGCGGCGCATTGAAGGCGCGGGGCATCGCAGCACTTCGTCATGTACCAGATGAGCTGACTGTGCTCACACACAATGTGCTGGCAGCTATAGACAATGACGTCTGCAGGGAGCGTATAGCCTGCGAGGCAGGCACTATGCTTAGAAGGATGGAGCATTCCTTAAGGTACCATATCAATGTATATCAACATCTTTCTATTACACTCAACTTAAGCAATGCATTTATATACATATATATAATTGAGCATGATCTAGGTACTCGTCTACTATTCTGTCTTGGAAACAATGCATTCAATCTCTTACATTACACATTTCAAATACTGTGTACATAGCAAGCTATTCTGTATCTTACGACATATCATTGACAATCACTTATACTACATTATTAGAAAAAAGTTTTTAATAATATCTAAATTTAAATATTCCTATCAATTACTACGCGTCCACCCAATTTCCTTTTCCCAGTACAATCATGATACTCAACTAAGTATGGCAGGGTCTTGTCGCTCATATTCCCAAAATAAAGCAACATGTTGAAAGCAAGATTTGCCATTATCTTCAGACTTCAGAGTGTCTGCGCTCGTTATATTTTCAATCTGAAACGATGGTACCATGTTACACCAATATTTTTAGAAGTTGAAGTTGTTGCATTTGAAGGAGAAGCGTCAACTTAACTAGCTATTATTGTTACATATAAATCTATATTTTAACCTACCCTTTACAGGCCTATAAATCGCAAAATTTTGCAAAGCAATGTTGTGTACCTTCAGCCAAAGCTTGGATTGAGCTCCCAGCAAAAATAAGTACCATAATATCTACATTGGGCTTCAAAAAACATCCTGAAAGAATGTATTTTTTCTAGCAACAGTCGTAACTTGAAAATACTGATTTGCCAAACTAAGCTTTCTCAAATTTTAAAAATATTAATAATATTACTATTTTCTTGAAAACTTTTATGAGAAAATTTGTTATTGTAATATATAGACTGTGATGTAGAATAAGTTAGACAGTATAGTGTGAAGGAATATTAAATAAGAATTGTTGGTAGAGATTGAGTAGACTGCAGTGTGAAACCTGATCTTACCAATCCTCTTGCTGACAAATCATGGGCTAGAACATAAAAATCCAGCTATGCAGGTTAACAATGAATTTGTAAGAGAAATAATTACAAAGACATGCCTTGAAAGAAATACGGGAATGTAATTATTATTCTTCAGAAATCTGTATTTATAAAAGAAAACTGAAATTAAGATTAAAAATAACATATATGCTAATCACCTACACCAATGAAAGCAGTTACTCTGCTATCTCCTCATAGTAATCTGACTCGCTTACTATTACAAATATTTTATTTGGTTATCATATTCTTGAAATTGTAACTTGATTAAATATATTTAAATTTTGTTACCACAGTGCTTAGAGTTCACATTGCAGAGTATAAGAAGTTCGCATCAAATACTAGGGAATGTCTAATTCATTAGCGTTTGTAGCAAAGTCCGTGACACTAATTACATGAGATAGTGGTCCAATATGCCAATTACAATTTTCAACTTAAGTTCGAAATTTACTTATTATAAATCGCATTTATTGAATATGCTTAGACAATTACAAATATTTACTTCACAATTGTAGTGATGGTGAACTAATCGAACATTTAATAAGTCCAAATCTACTGGCGCAGTTCATATAATAAATAATGCCTTACGAACATCTGCGTCGTCGGCGAATTCAAGTTCATTCAAAAACTAAACTAACTGAAAGGAAAATACGTCTTGTTAAACTGGCTAAAACTTTTCGCACTTGCAATTGCGATAAGTTCACCTCTTCCAAAGCGAAATATCTTTAGGATGGTGGTATATTTTTCCCCTGGACCAAATCTTCTCGGGGAAGACCTACCGCGTCAATCTTCATCGTACGGGACACAAATTCGGAAGGGGAGATTCAAAAATATCGCATAGCAATTAAAATTTGGACGTGCAGTCCAAGGAGGTGTAAATGAACTTATTGCATAGAGAATGCAGTTCCCAGAACACGCATACTCTCAAATCATAGGACCCAATAAGAAAAATTGAGTAAGGATGCTTAAATTAATAAAATTTTACAAAAAATGAAATTGGTGAATTTAAACATTACTGTCCAGGTGAGGTTAAAAAATTAAAACAAATTACAATGTTTATCATTAGAGTCCGAATTGTAATAAAAACATTAGCAAATAAAGCATACAAAAATTATATACAAAAGTAAAATTCCATTATAGATCGCCCTACTTAGTATTTCAACAGGTTAGTACATTTTACATAACGAAACCTAGGGAAACTGCTCCTTAAATACTAAGTCTTATATGTTATCTGTTATTCTAAATACATTGTAACAATACAGTACCATTGCCTCAAAGATTTAATGTTGATTGCGGAACAGGAAATCGGTATGGACCTACTGTTGTGAGCTATCTTCCAATGGAACTTGCCAAAACGCGCGCGCAAGTGATATCTACTATAGTCAGGAACTTCACGCCTGGGTACATACTTAATATATTCCTGGTTTCTACCGTACATTTGTTACACTCTCTCTGTTACTGTATATCAAAATAGACTGTTTCAATAATAGGTATTACATAGATTTTAAGAACACAAGCAACCGTGGATGTAACCAAGTCACTATAAGACAAAATCTGCTACCTGATAGTTTATTGCATGCTGGTAAACAGTGACGTCAGAAAAATATTATTTAATATTTAATTTAATAAACTTACAGGATATTTTTATTAAAGAAAAGAAATAAAACATAGGTCCAAGTGTCAGTACTTTAATATAAAAATTTGCGTATTTGTTCGCACAATTTTCTTGTTATTAAGTTCGCACTTAAAATTTACATGATTTCAGAAATAGTTCCTTTTATAGAAACGGGGCCCCTTACAAATATACTTCAACAGAAAAATAAAATTAAACAGTAAAAATCAAATAGGTTACTTTTTTTGGTGAATCACGTTTCTGTGTTACACGTCGGCAGGCAAGAAATTAAGTAAATATGGTGCCCTACCATAGGTTGCAGCATACTTAGAGTAGGATACTATCAATAAAAAAAGTCAGAGAGGCGGCTGCTTATCGTCATGCTGCGAAAGTGGTGAGACCACACATGGCCAATCCAGTGCATCGAAAACTTGTAAACTGGAACTAGAACTTGAACTAGGAACGGAACAGAAACTAGGACGCCTAATCTGAGACTAGGATGCCGAAGCTGAGACTTCGAAACTGGGACAGGAAATTGAAATTGGAACCCTTTGTGAACAGAGACAAATAAACACGGGAAAATGTAGTTACTGCCCGAGACTAATAAAAGGGAATGGACTCTCTCGGCAATAACACTTACCAAAGATGAGGCTGAAGAAAAGCTATGTAGGTAGCATCTTGAAGGTAGTTGATAGTTGAAATTACTCACTACATTTTCCAAAAAAAAGAAACTACGCCGCTACTTCTACAAATAGATAAAACAAAATCTAGTGTAGCCCAAGAGTGACTACATCCTGAGCGTACAGTAGTTAGTGTTAGACACGTAAACGAGTAAAAGTACTCTCGTCCAGAAACACGTCTGGCGCGCACAAGGTGGTAACATATAATGGCGGCAAACCAACGCCGCTGGAAAGCGAGTACAGGTACAGGAGATTAAAATACTCTCAAGAGATGGTGCGCGAGTGTCGAAACGGCCAAGACAGCCTACGTCACTGGATACAGTACAGATTAAACCAGTTACGACTGCCTGTACAAGCACAGAACCAAGCACTTTCTGAAGAACAGAACGGGGGTGGGAGAAGGTACAAGGTACAGGGTTGGCGTCCCTGAGCGTGGGATCGCTGCGTGAACAGCAGAAATCTCCTCAGATGTGAAAGCCCTGGCCAAGGCAGCCAAGCCACTGGCAAGACAGGCCTGTATGCATGTATGGCCGGAATAGTAAATAAAATTAATTTTTTAGAAATCCCCAAAAAGTAACAAACACTTTATATGGTAATAAAATTAGAAAATAAATAGCACTGATAAACTGGTTCTGCCTTAACAAACAACTGAATAAAATTTAATGAAGGTATTAATTTTTTAAAATAATAAATAGCCTAAATTAAGAAAAAATTTAAGACGGCACACATTCTCTACCTTAATAGTAATTCTTTTTAGGCTGCGGCCGTCTAAGCAAAGACGTGCAGAACTATACGACATTATCTTTCAAACCACTGGGCTGGCATACAGACTTGCCTTTCATCTAATTATGTGCTATTCCAATATTAACTTCAAATAATCCTCACCTTCAGACAAATTCTTAACTGGTATAGGTTTGGATATTTAACAGATAAAAAAAAAAAAGGAGGAGGTTCTCAATTCGGTTGTTTTTGTAATTTTTCTAACTGTTTGTTACCTCAGTCTGCCCAATTACTCAACAGATTTGGAATATTCTTTTTTCGTTATAAAGGAGATGTTTACAAGTTGGTCCTATTTTAATTTTATTGGCATTGGACCTTGACTTTCGAAGTAACATAAGAAATCTCCTCGAAATCGAATATGAGTTAGTAAGAAATATTGTTCAGTGCTTAACATTGAGGTCTTTAGCACTGGTGAGAGGTGACGTGAGGTGAGTATGGAGCGGCACCGGAATGAAAGGGCGGGGAAACGGTAGATCCCTGAGAAAACACGCCAACCAGCGGTATCGTCCGTCATAATCCTACATGCGAAAGTAGTGTAGTATAGTTCCTTCTATTGCAGGAGCCTAGGAGCGGGATCGGGGGATCTGTTCAGCATGTGTCTCGTAATTATTTGTGTACGGTCCACCCACCATCTTGGTTAATGTCCGTTGTCTTAAAACCTAGCTACCCTCATTGGCTCCACCTTCTATCTTGTTTTTTTTTTAAATTAGTTTTCTTGTTGTCCTCTAGGTAGGGCTGCCAGTAGTTACTGATCGTCTCCTAGATGGCGTTGATTATTAAGACTTTGGTGCTGAGTCTTTCCACCAGAAGAGCTAGTAGCTATACCAGTCGTATTAGTTCTAGTGTCGTCTGCTAGATAGCATTGATGTTGTATGTACTACTGGTTTAGTCCGTCTCTGTTTTCAAGTATCACCATTAAGAGCGCTACCGCACCTAACCTAACTTAACTTAACCTGACCTATCCTTCTAACAAGTTACATGTCTAGCCTTGTTTCTGTTCTTCCTTTAACCTAACACTTATTTTCCCTTGTATGTCTGTCTTGTATCATAGTACACGGCTAGGAATTCTTCTAGTATGTTGCATTCTCGTAAGGCGTTGAATATGTTCCACTCGTGTAGGTCCTAGAATTCGTTTTTCTGTAAGGTGTTTATAAGTAGTGTAGGGTAGTATTATTTTACCTCTAGTGAAAAATGTCTTCTTCTAATTCTTGTAAATCGTTATTCTTGCTTTGCTTTGTCAGGGCTTGGTAGAATTTAAGTTACGGCTAGGCCATTTATTTAATATGTTTTTAATGCTGAAATCATAACTTAACCTGACCTCCTACAATGTTACATATCTAACCTTGTCTCCGTCTATTTATTTAACCTAATACTTTTTTTCCTTTGTTTGTATGACCAATAGTATTTTTTTAACCAGTTTTATAAATTTTAAGTTTTTTTATCATGTTTTAGCTTAAACACATGCTCGACTGCGAGTTAGTTTCTTTTTTTTTTCTCTTTTTTTGTTTAATTTATTAACATTTATGGTGTTACTTTCGCATATGTTAGTTTCACCTTGAAATGCAAGATAATATATATTTTTTTATTGCTTATGCGTAGAAGGAATGGTCAATTTGTTTTGTGCTCAACTTTTTATACGTTATATTTCTGTTCTTTAAATATTTTCCCTTTCGCATAAGTGTTTTACATATGTTATACTTTTTTCTCTCCCTCCCACTCTCTCTCCTTCCCTCTCTCTTACTTTCTCCCTCCCGCTCTCTCTCTTATTCTCTCTCTCCCTCTCTCTCTCGTGCTATCTTATTCTCTCGTGTTCTCTCTCTCTCTCACCTTCCCTCTAGGATATTGCATGTTGGTTTTTATGTGTTAGACCTTTAAAGACTGTTTTCATTTTACATATTTGGTTTGAGTCATTTTCTTCTGTGTTGAACTTTGGTATATGTTTTCTTGTATCGCACAGTAACTTTTCGTACTTTGGTTTAAGTATTTTTCTTGTATGTAAGTTATTGTATTTTTTTTATTTAATTTTTTGTCGGTGTCTAGAACTTTAAAATACTGTATATGTTAAACTTCCATTGTAACATTTTCCATTGTAAAATTTAGACCATCCAATATTTTACTCTATATTATGTGACCAAAAATTTTTATTAAATAAAACGCGATTAGTTGTGTTTGGCCTATGGTTCTTCAGTTATATGGTTTAATTTATACTACTACACACCGACCTTATGTTGGAATTAGAAAACATCCATACCATTGTATTAGAATCTGGAGTATTTTGTACCAGTCAACATATATTATTGTAGCATTTTGTAACCTAACCATGCACTAACTCTACC